>JAECMU010104268.1:685-16982 GCA_016106625.1 Dracogyra subfuscus
CCCAGTGGCACAAAATTGCTGGCGGTGATGCTCTCATAACCTATGCCAAATTTGTGCCCTGTACTGTCCGAGAATGACAACTGAGATAGCTGAGGTACATGTGCCTAGGACAGTGTGCTTGACCACAAGTGTGTATAATCATAAAAATAACTAAAATTAATAAATAAACATTATGTAAGCTTACCTTCTACTAACAGCTTGCCAGTGGAGTGTTCGACCTTGACATCGATGCGGCCTCGTCTTTCTGTATGGTCAATTCCACACAGCTTTGGTACATTCATTCTACATCGCTTGTGTACGTTCATATCACAGGCTAAAAGAATGTAACAAATATTACAGCATGATATAATAAGAAAACAAACACAATATGTGTTTCAGTTTTTTGGTGCACTGTAACAAACAGCCATAGGTGCAACTTTATTTATCACGTTTTGTTGAACTAGGAATTATATAGTTTGTGTAAAACTGATCTACATAAGTGTGAACCTTCAATGCAAAAGTTAACACCACCACCATCATTGCTGTCGGTAAAGTAATATCTACATTTATTATCCATATGGTTCAACATAACTGAGTTAATAATAATTATATGAAGCACACATGTAATAAGTAAAAAGTGTGATGACATAATTCTAGGAAGTGAAGTCATAACATGACGTTGTTTTTTCCAGTCCTAGCTCAGACCTTGCATGTGAAATATGACATCATTTCATCGTCTCCTTCTAGTTGTGCTTGAAACATTTTGAGATATTCCTTGTTACTCATAAAAAAACACCACTAATAATATGAATGATAAAGAAATTATTACTTGCATGTGAGTCGTACTGATTTTATGAAACTCGTGTCAGGATTCGTATATTACTCTCACTATTGCTAGGGCAATACAAAAATCCCGACACCTGTTCTGTAAAATCAGTATGAGACACAAGCTTGTATACAAATCTCTTTGTATATCTTGTGTTTTTACTTAAATTCATGAAAGTGAGTGAATAATGTTGTGACACTTGTCCTAATGGATCAGTCAGGACTTGTAGAATTTTTATAAAATTCATTAGCCATGGGATCAGTGATTTAAAACATTTATTAGCCACAATTGAACATTCACTGGACCAACTTTACTGTAAGTTCATACAATTTTACTAAATGACAGTAATAATCAGATATGTCACCTAAAGAGGGAGATAGAGCTTAAAAACACTAACATTGGTGGCTGAGGTGGGGGCAGGATATTCATATTTACAAAATAGACTTAACTGCAACATTGACCTTTTTTTTTACTAGCTGTGGGGCATGGCAATAGTAGTTATTTACTAGCCCAACATTGAATACCACTAGCCATGTGAGTGGGGCTATACCATAATCTAGAAACCCTGGGATTAGCAGATGTTATAAGGTAAAATAGAATGAAAGAATGGGTGAATGAATGTTTAACAACACCCCAGTACGAAAAATACATCAGCTATTGGGTGTCAAACTATGCTAATGCAAACAAATAAGGTGATGATCAACATCAATATAACAATTCAAAACTTATATAAAAAAAAGTACCGTATAAAGAACTGTGCAAAAATACAAATATCACAGATAGATGCAGAGTTTTACTAAAAATTTCAATTTGTATTGGCCATTCTCAAAGAGAATGTTACACCCCTGCACCACGGTGAGGTTAAGGTAACATAGAGCCTTACAGTAAGAGACTGCAGTTTTCACATATTCACATATACTGGAACAATAAAAGGGATTGTAACAATTAAGACTTTAGCAATGTTATTTAATTGTTGTGGTACATTTATAGTTCACTTTAAAAATAATACAAAATTATGATTTGGCATGAGCGTTTTTAATAAGATCAAAGAGTTGGCAAGACCCCCATCATTTTTATGATACCCTTTATGAGCTGTTACAGATCACATTTCCTATCAATAAATATCACAAGAACAAATTAACATGATTCATTTCCCATTAGAGCCATCCAGTTGGACTGAAATGTATCAGATGACTGCATGAGTCACAACTGCTTAAAGGGACATACCCTAGTTTTTAAACACTAAGACATAGTTTTGACTATTAGAGGCGTTTTTTGATAACTGAAATCATACTTTACTTAAATTGTATTGTTAAGGTATCCATTTCCGTACATTCGAAGTGTTTTTGGTCATCCTGATTTTTTTTTAATATCACAAAATGCATTTCTCATATTAAAAAGGCACGTGCCTCTGAGAAGTACCAGTTATGTAGTCGAGTTTTATTCTATTTTAGAGGGTATTTCACCATTTCAAATTCAAAAACTCATGTTTCACTTCAATTGTAACTTTATCAAAATGTGTTACAGGTTTGTAAATTAAACTAAACTTAATGTTAATTTTCATGAACTGAAACTAGGGTATGTCCCTTTAAGTCTATTGCTTATGTTTTGTTACTTAAATGTAAATGTAGAAAAGGTCTATACACAATACATCTTTCATGGTAAAAATCCCAAAAGAAGATCTAAAAGGATGTATACACCCTCAACCTTCATTTTCACAAAAAAGTTAAAAGTTTGTTAAACATTAAACAAGACTACTAAGAGCACATTGATTTATTAATTGTCAGTTAGTGGATGTCAAACATTTGGTAATTTTGACATAGAGTCCTAAAGGAAACCTGCTATATTTTTCCATCAGTAGTGAGGGATCTTTTATATATGCACCATCACACACACAGGATAGCACATACCACAGCCTTTGATGTACAAGTTGTGGTGCACTGGCTAGAACGATAGACAGCCTAATAGGCCCACTGATGGGGATCGATCCCAGACCGACTGCTCATCAGTTACTGTTCTGATCAATCTAATTAAAATTAGCTCCACTATTACATGTGGATCTAACAGCAGTCAGTTGGAGCTCATGTCCACCAATCAAAACCTTACTTGCAGAATCATGCCTGTAAAAATAATTTTAAAACATTGCCAATTATCCTGAGGGTATACGACATGTTTCGTGTGAATTACGCATGCCTTAAAACATGTTTTATTTTTTAAAATAAATAATTTGTAATATAAAACTGAAGACTAATAACCAATCCTGTACGTATTCATATGGTTCGCTGTACTGCGGCCACTAAAATAGACTCGCCTGATATTTTAATTCGTATGCTCCCAAATAACGTTATAAAAGGAGAAGTGTGATTGGTCAATATTTAAATTATTATTTACAGAGGAAATGTTAGACTACGCAGTACTGTTAGCAATCTGATTAAAATTAGTTCTACTGGTCTAGGTAAGGCATTTGTAATTCACACAAAACATGTCGTATACGCTCAGAATAATTCAGATTGTTTTTAAATTATTTGGCGTGATTCTACAAGTAAGGTTTTGATTGGTGGACATGAGTTTCAACTGGCTGCTGTTAGTGGAGCTAATTTTAATTAGATTGTGCTCTGCTAAGCATTAAATCTTTTTCTACATACAATTTTCTAGAGAAAGGATTGGGATGTACATGTAACTCTGTGATAGAGGAATATAGTCTGGGGTTCAACAGATCATAGGATCAATTCTAATCTTCTAAGTAGACCTTTGATTGGTATGTGCTGTCCTATTTTTTTTAGCTCCTCATAGCATGTGAATTTATATGGTATTACTATAGTAATGTCTAAAATAGCTAAACATAATCCAAGTTGTTGAGGGTTTTTTTTAAATTATTATTTTTTATTTTTTTATTGGCAAAGGCACAGTTCCCCATAATCCAAGTTAGGGGATCAATTATTAAACCTTTGATTGGTATGTGCTGTCCTATTTTTTTAACTTTCCATAGCATGTGAATTTATATTGTATCGCTATTGTAATGTTTTAAATAGCTCCCCATGATCCAAGTTAATAGACCTTTGATTGGTATGTGCTGTCCTAATTCTTCACTGTCTGGTGTTGGACAAATATTAAAAAAGTCACTATACTTCACAGAAGCTTTGGCTTGTGCCCTATGTATTATGCAGTTATACAGTTGATAATTTCCACTAGCCTAGACCAAACATTCACAAGACAGGACCGACGGCTAATGGATTTATCGAACCATGCTTTAGCATGTGAACTTATATTGTATCAAAAAGTTGCTTTGATTAACAACACCACTAGAGCACATTGATTAATTAATCATCGCTTGTTGGATGTCAAACATTTGGTAATTTTGACTCGTAGTCATCAGAGGAAACCTGCTACATTTCTTCTAATATAGCAAGGGATATTTTATATGAACTTTCCCACAGACAGGAAAACAAATACTATGGCCCTTGTCCAGTTGTGGTGCACTGGTTGAAATGAGAACAAATCCAATAAGCTGAATGAATCCACCGATACGGTTCGATCCTGTGACACAAGCACCTCAAGCAAGTGCTCAACCGACTGAGATAAATCCCACCCTTTATACGGTATCAATACATAGTGATATCTTATGTGATTCCCTATGATCCAAGTCAGGGGAGCAATTAAGCATTTCCCTCAATTCGTTTAGCATTAATTTGTTTAGCAGCGAGGTCTGCTAACATGCTGCCAGCTGTATTATTTTTAACTGCTGTGAATGATACATATATCAAGAAAAAGAAGATCTTGCCTGAAGTGATCTAAAAACAAGATGGAGAAGGCATGCACATGAAGATCTTTTTCATCATTTCTGCATGTGATCACTAATCCTGAGACTGCAGATGGGATCTAAAGTGGGACATCATAACAAGAAAGCCTGGGTGATGATCTACTCTAAATGCTTATAAACATGTAAAAAAAATACTCAAGACTACAGACGTATGTTATATCTGGAGGTAAGTGCATATAAAAGACCCCCTTGTCGATACCAAACAAAATGAGCTTATTTCCTTCTCTCATACTTTAAGCCTAGTATCATAATTACCACTGATTAACAGTGCTATAAAGTGTCTGTAGACATTTATTGAGTGGGTGGGATCTAACTCAGTTGGTAGGGACATAGGATCATAGGATCAAAGCATATCAGTGGACACAATGAAAGAAAGACATGTTTTATTTAATGACACACTCAACACATTTTATTTACAGCTATATGACATCAGACATAAGGACCATGCAGATATTGATAAAGAAAACTCTGTCACCACTTCATGGAATATTCTTTTTGATTATGTCATGTCATGTCATATCATAAGGTTTTACGTACTGTTGTTGCGCATGCCTGTTCAGGACAGGAAAGCTTCTGATTAGCAGCAAGGGATCTTTTATATGTACCATCCCACAGACAGGGTAGTACATACCACAGCCTTTGATATGTCTGACACCATAAAATTGTAAATAAAATGTGTTGAGTGCATCGTTAAATAAATCATTTCCTTTCCTTTGAGGAATTTCAACCAAAGCTCCCCAGGCAAGCACTCTACTGACTGAGCTATCGCTTCTTAACAACAGATCTGAATTTTAACCTAGATGAATGAAAGTTGTTTTCTCTTCAGTCAAGGCAATGACAAATCCTGCAGCTAACTGTGCCATTAGCCAAATCCACAGAGCACGCAAACAGGCACAAAAAACGCATGACTGATCTGCTGGGAAAGTGTCAAGAAAACAAAATCATGTTTTAACAACTTACACCTAACTGTCACGATTGATGGTGAACCGGTCTGAGACTTTAATGTCATAGCAATGCCATACAATTTTCAAGTATTTGACATCATTAAAGTGTCCTAATTTTTATAAGCACAGGCCCATGCAGATCTGGAATTTGTATCTTGTTTTACATGTAGAATGTAACGATATGTAGAAAGGAGAGAAGACTTGAGTAAAATTAACAAAGCCTGTTTTAGTCTTAAACGTTGTAGCTACATACATTTTAATGACTGAACACCTGAGTTTAAGAAAACAGGTTTTGTACATTAGTTATTTTTAATGTTTTGTCATCATTGACAACCCAAAGGCCATGGTATTTGCTATCCTGTCTTTAGGATGGTGCATATATGAAAGATCTCTTGCTGCTAATAGCAAGTTTCCTCTCAATATCTGTGTGGTCCTTAACCATATGTCTGTTGCCATATAACAGTAATTAAAATATGTTGAATGCATTGTTAAATAAAATATTTCCTTCCTTCTTTAGCCTAAATCTAGTGAGTAGGCATAACTCTCTTTACAACAAATATCATTATTACAACATATTCCCCATCCAACCAAAAGACTGATCAAAACAAATATACACAATGATAATTTGTTCTTTACACTAACATCTTCTGATAACTCCATGATGCAGAGCAAATTAGGAACACAACTATGGCTGGCTTCTAGAAGTAAATGTTTCAATGACAATACATAATTCAAGGTGCCACAAAATGTTAACAAAGCCATGGCAGACTAATTGGACCACCTACAATTGCTGTTACTATAATAATTTGATTTATTAATATATCTTTCATTACCCCAGGAGATTGTTGCCAAAACATTAAGCTATATACTGTTTAATATTTCAAGTTGTCTTTATTCTTTATATCAACTGTAACTACAAACAAATGTTGGTATATTATACTGTTTGATATATATATATTAATTTGAATGGAACAACAATCATTTATAGATTTTAGAAAGTAAATAGCATTATATTTGTGTAATGATTTAATATTTAATGTGACAAGACTTCAATGTTAAAGAAAGGAAATGTTTTATTTAATAATGCACTCAACACATTTTATTTACGATTATATGGCATCAGTGATATGGTTACGGACCACACATATATTGACAGGAAACCAGCTATTGACAGGAAACCAGCTGTTGCCACTGCATGGGCTACTCTTTTCGATTAGCAGCAAGGGATCTTTTATACACACCATCCCACAAAAGGATAGTACATATCACAGCCTTTGTTACACCAGTTGTGGAGCACTGGCTGGAACAAGAAATAGTCCAATGGGTTCAATGTTAAAGATAATTCATAATAGCACTGTTGGGGCCGGGTGGGACATAGCCCAGTGTTAAAGCACTTACCTGATGCACGGTCGGTATATAGGATTGATCCCTGTCAATATCTTGAGGCAGTGTGGAAAAAACATTTAGAAAACTTCATGTGGGACAGACAAATGGACAGATGGACAAACAAAAGGATGGCGTCAAAATCTATAGTCCATTATTGTACTCGGTGGTGGTGTCTGGATATAAGGCTGGTAGATAGAGGGCTCGTAGCCCAGTACCGATTTAACAACTCAGTGGGTAGATTTAAGACCACTACACCCTCTCCTCTTTCACTAACCATTAACAACTAACCCACTGTCCAGAAAAGGCAGTTCAGATAGAAGAGGTGTGTGCCCAGGGCAACGAGCTTGAACATTAATTGGATGTAAGCACGAAAATAAGTTCAAATGAATGAAGATAGTCCATTATGGTTGGATTAATTAACAGGGGACTATAATAAGCAAATGTATAACCAACTGAATATGCATTTGATCCCCTTTACTTCACAGTAGGCCTTCTCATGTCTATGGCATTTTTTTACTTTGAAATGATCTTTTTCAGTCTTTGAAAAAAAAAAATTAAAGCTAAAGATTTATAATTAAATTTTTATTTTTCATGTGGGATGCAATATAATCTTTAAAAATAGATTTCCTTGTCAATTATCTGTCTAAACTCCCACGCTTAGTAACAGATTGCATTCTGCTGTGACAGTGTCTTGTTTTTCATTAATTCTTTAATCCTTTGCAAATGCTATCAATATACATCATGAAAGATGAGAGGTATAATTTTCAATGCATTGGAAACTAACAAGAACAAACAAGACCGAAATAACAAATAAATGATATGGTAAACAAGATTTTCAGTCATCCTCTTTCCGTAATGGTTGCCATGATACCAAAAATAGAAATTTACCAAATTAATCTTATCATGAAAAAATATTTATATTAAAATAGTTGCATTTATTTAGTTTTTTAGTATATTTATTAAATGAAATGAGGAGATCTTGTCAGACATCAAATATTATATCTATCAATAAGGTCAGATTTGGAATGCAATTGTTTTGGGTAATAATATGTTCAGTAATTCATGAGAACGTTCTTTCATGGCCTTTTTAAAATGTTCTTTGAGTTACATGTATCTTATGCTGAAAAAGACGTAACATTTATTCAGTGAGGTTTTGTTTATAGTTTATTTTTGTTTAAGGCCATCACAACCACCACTGACTACTATTCTATCAAACCAGAATAGCAATATAATATCTCAAACCTGTATTTAAATCTAAACGTTTTGTGTAACTACACTACTAGAGCACATTGGTTAAAGAAATCACTGGCAATTGAATGTCGAACATTTGGTAATTCTGACAAATTTTCTTAGAGATGAAATCCGGTACATTGTTCCATTAGTAGTAAAGGATCTTTTATATGCACCATCCCACAGACAGGATAGAACATACCACAGCCTTTGATATGCCAGTTGTGGTGCATTGGCTGGAATGAGAAATAATCCAAAGGGTCACTGATAGGGCCTATACTTCAATGCATGCCACAGCTACATAGTTGCAAATGACAGTTTATATTTTTTATTTAAGTTTTCTTTTCTAATTTCCTCTAATATCTTCCTCTGAATGGTAATGTCAAAGCTCGAGAGAGAACAGCAAAAGAAGTGGAAAGACTGGATGTTCTGTGGTTGTAATAGAAAAGGATGGAATTCAGAATAAATCAAATGTGTCAGTGACATAACAAAATTAACGAGCCAAAAATCAGGCTTTAGGTTTTAAGTCTTGCATTACCATAAGAACCATTTCTATCGAGTACAAATACTTCTCCTTTAAGCCAATTATCCTACAAATCCTAAACTATGGGCCTTTATTTTAAAACATTTATCATTAAAAAAATGCATTTATCGCTGCTACAGGCACAAGGAAACCAAGCAACAATGGGTAATTTAATAGCTAAAAAAGGTTTTCAAAAGATGTAAAGCAGAAAAAATTTAAACTGCCTGAAAGCTTGGGTCCACTCTACTCTATACTCGGCAATAAAAATGTTAATACAATTTCATTTTAAACTTCATGTGATTGCTTGCTAGCTAGAATCATTTTTAAAAAATGAGGTTCAGCTTGATTTTGCTTGTGGCGAAGACTGGCCTATGTAAGACTGCTGTTAACTTGTCTCACAAAATTTATTTTTACAAAGAACATCACCACATTGGATGCTACTGGTGAAGCTATTGATCATATCCCTAAGCACACTGGCAGATAATTTAAAAAGTAATTTCATTCACAAGGACAAGTTGCCAATGAAAATCGATTTGGAGGTATCAAATTTGGCATCACCTGAGCAACACAAACACTGAAAAAAGAAGTATTAAATAACTCCATTCTGCCTCAAGGAACGTATCAAGTCTTTACTGTGGTACAGGGTATATTTCACCAGTTATTGCCCCAGTCCTCATATGATACCGTTAATAATTTCAATTACAAACAAAATAAAAAGAAGACTGGCTTAAAGGGAATGAATCATGTACGTGTTTTTCATTAAACACACACTGGGAGTATTCCTGGATATATAACCAGTACTGACTAAAGTATGACAATTATATGACAAATATGTGACACGTGTATGACCAACCATTGTTGAATCGCAGACATTAGCTATAACATGCACAGCAAACAGGAAAGAAGAAATGTTTTATTTAACAACACACTTAACACATTTTATTTACGGTTATATGGCATCAGACATATGGTTAAGGACCACATAGATATTGAAAGAGGAAACCCGTTGTCACCACTTCATGGACTACTCTTTTCAATTAGCAGAAAGAGATCTTTTATATGCACCATTTTACAGACAAGATAGTACATACCACAGCATTTGCTACACCAGTTGTGGAGCACTGGCTGGAATGAGAAATAGCACAACAGGTCCACCAATGGGGATCGATCTTAGACTGATGGTGCATCAAGTAAATGCTTTACCATTGGGCTACATACCGCCCCTACACAGCATATTTTTAACAGGGTCCCAATATCAGATGGGATAGGAAATATTAGTACGAGCATATCATAATTTGGACATATTGTAGGTCACTAATTGATGCAGTGCATCACAGTTAAATTAAATGATTACAACAATATACTGGCGGGCAAAAGAAAGTATACCAATGATTTCTTAAATATTTTCTTATATCAGACCGATAGTCGAAATGCATAAAATAAAAAATTGATAATATTGACACCACTCCCTGTTCTGGCATTGACCATTGTTGTCACAATCAATTGGTGAACAATCAATTTAATGTTTTACATGGACTTCTTAAGTCGCATGAGCAAAATGTGCAAAATGTGTATAAAAATGCAGAAGTATGAATGTGCAGTCCAGTTGTTCACAAAATCACTCAAGATATGCCACGTCTTAAGGGCATAATGGAGAGAACACGCCATTGGTATGGTGCAGGTGGGAACATCTTTAACCGATATTGCACAACAATTTGCTTGCACCAAAACAAGGGTAGTGAGATTAATGAGACAATTTTGACAGACAGGAAGAACAACTGACCTGTTGGAAGACCGCTATCTATGCAATTAGGTTTTTAACTATGATGTCATCTTCGTCTAATGTTCTGGGTCATATTGTAAAAATTGTGGTGACCAAAAGATGGAACTTGTAGTCACTGATGGTAATCTAATCTACATTAGATATTGTGATGAAATCCTGCATCTTCCATTTCTTCAACAACAGCAATGTGGGATCATATTTCAACACGACAATGCCCCATACTGCTCAAACTTCATACTAGTTAACAACATCGATGTTTTACCTTGGCCAGTTCGATCTCCAGACATGACCCTGATTGAACACCTTTGGGATTAACTTGATACATGAATCCAACAATGTCCCAACCCCCCAGGTAACAGACAACAGCTTGCACAGGCTCTGGCAGAAGAATGGAGAAGAATAGTCAATGATGTCATCAGGCGATTGACCCATTCCATGAGACGTCGTGTTGTGGCATGTATTGATGCTCAGGGTGGCCATACCCATTATTAGACATTCATTGCCTACACATTTATTGAAAAAGTTGACCATGTTCATTTCAGCACATTGTGTCAATGCACAAACTGTAGGTATTGTTCAACTGTGAAATTACATGTAACAAACAAAAAATGTATAAACCTTTCAATAAATGTGAATGTTATAATAAATATGTTTTAGTTATTTTATTTTCATTATATATTCCATCGGTATACTTTCTTTTGCCTGTCAGTATATATTGGGAATGTTTTGTACAGAAATTGGAAATTTTCAGTGTCACTTTCTTTTGGGAAGGGGCCTGTCTTCAGACCCACAGAATTCTGACATTTTTAAGAGTATACCAATAAACATTATTAACATAAACAAAAAGAATGGGGTATTCCACTTTCATCAGGGATATATTTAATTACACAGAATTTCTTATCATGGATTTATGGCTCATATTTACAAGTTACAGCTATAATAATGGCTCTCATAGACATAAAATTTTACATTTAGCAATGCGAGGTTCACTTGAATAAACACTGGAATCAACACAACAATAATTCTGCAATGTTTGACAAACATTGACCGATTTTAATATGGCTGCATTTAAAAACAAGAACTCTGCAGAATTAAATGTCTCATCTATCATAGATGTTGCCAGTGCACTGTGATGAACATCCCATACTTGCAACTACAAACCAAGTTTTATTGACCTTGGATTTAAAGTTTGTAAAAAAACTGATGTAGACACAAAACTTTAAAGATAACCTTTAATGCAAAAGTTGATGATGTTGCTACAGGAAATGTTTTATTTAATGAGGCACTCAACACATTTTATTTACACTTATGTGCCATCAGTGTTGCTACTGTGATGCCATTGAAAAGTGATACATTTTGACATATAATCTTGGAGAGAAAACCCTTTAAATATTTCCATTAAGGGATCTTTTATATGCATCATCTCAGACAGGATAGCACATACCACAGGCTTTAATACNNCCCCCCCCTCTTAAAAAAAAAACAACAAAAAAAACAAACAACACCCAACAACAACAACATGAAAACATGTACTTACAATCACCCACTGACAGGGAATGATCCTACACTGACTGCACATCAAGAAAGAGCTTTACCACTGGGCTATATCTGGCCCCAATAAAAACAAAAACAAACATAAAAGCCCCTGAAAACATGTATCGGTACTTACAATCACACTTAAGGCCCTGGTGTATGAGTCCGTACAGTAGGGATCCACAATGGTCACAGAAGGCAGGGCTGCCATACGAGTGGATTTTGAACTTGTGCAGATTGGTCGCCTACAACATACAAGATGATCAAAACAATATTATAACTATTTATTTATAACAAAACTTCAATACATTTTTAATTGCCGTTTTCGAAATGTTGCTTCTTAATTATTGCTTTTTGTGTTTTTTTAAACCCGAAGCTGAACTCTTGGAAAGCTAAATGAAATATGTGATCATCTGAATAACAGTCTTTCAGGACTGTCATGATTATACTCTTGTAAAACAGATGAGGAACCTGAAATATTAATGTTAATATCAACTATTAGACCCAACATATGTTTTAACTACAGACATCCTAGTAAAGAATGTTCAGGTCTGTTTATCAATACACTGGAAACACATTCCATAATTTTAATTTACACATGCATCATGCAGTTGCCCGTACACATGCGTGGGCTGTGATTCTCAATTTTGAAAATTTCCAGGAAGGTTGATTAATCACTGTGGAATATTTTTCTGTCAATCCTTTTCATTCTGTTGATCATACAGTTGTTACTGTTTTGTTTTTAGTCATTTTTATTGTTTGAATTTGCAAATTACTTATAACAAAATTTGAACTTTCAAATTTCACTTCTGACCCCAATCGTCCTTCAAGATCATTGGTGGTCATAAAACCTACTGTAATACTGAACTACCAGTTGTAATGTTTGCCCAATTAATTCATTCTTATCATATAACCATTCCCACAGCTAATATACTTTAAACATTTGGCAATTTTAAATTCTTATTAGAGTTCCCCTACTTTTTGGGAAGACTATATTATCATTATTTAGGGTTTTTTTCTTTGTCATATTCAATAAAACAACAAAAATACAATGTAGGCATTAAGTTCTGCTTCCACTTGAAGTGATTGCCTCATATACTATCTATCATTTGCTATGATGGGTTATAATGATAAAGTAAAACACTGCACATTCCAACGTATATTTTATGCAGCACATGGGACAGCATTTACAAAGCCTGCTTTCCTTAAATGCAGTGTTTAAACATAATAAATATACATTTAGCCCATGTTTTTTGTTCAGCCTGCATTTGGAAATGTTTTATTTAATGACACACTCAACACATTTTATTTACGGTTATATGACATTGAACATATGTTTAAGGACCACACATATATTAAGAGAGGAAACCTGCTGTGGGCTACTCTTTTCAATTAGCAGCAAGGGACCTTTTATATGCACCATACCACAGCCTTTGGTATAACTAGTAATGGTGCACTGGCTGGAGTGAGAAATAGCCCAATGGGCCCATGGACGTAGGTCTGCATTTGAAGTCATGCCATAACTGATGCCAATGCTACCTGGTAGAGTTTACCACCAAGATGAAAACAGCTAATCGGAACACATACAGCTATCAGCTTGCTAGGCACTTAACAGTACGTGAAATGGGGCATAAAATTGCATCCTAAAATGCTCAAGTGAAAACAGAACTTTATTATTACATGTATCAAAGCAGGTCTGGTTTCAACAGAGAAGAATCTGATCTGGGACACATGACATCCATAAATCATTGTAGGATTTTGAAAAGTAAGAGGCTATTATAGTGTTAACACAATGTAACATACATTTTCAAAGTTCTTAATTATGTAAATGTTCATGTAGATTATGTTTCGTTAAAGTGTACTGATTATAAAAATGTCACTATTTCTCTTAGAGTGTTAGTTTTAGTCAGTTTAATATACCAGCAGATCAACTTTCAATTAGACAGTCAGAATTTGAGGTACTTAAGAAAGATTTGCATTATTAGGATTACTGGTTTGAGTGCCCTTTTTAATTACCTTTTTAGGGGAGTTATAGTCATCATCCATAATATACCATACTAAACTGACCTGGGAATCTGAGAATCTTTACCATATAAATTTTCCGGGAGCATGCTCCCAAATAGATCTCAATCCCTTTTAATTGAGAGCTCAGCTCATTCACCTTTGACAAACTCAAAGTGATGGTTTTACGATATCATAGCACTAAGATAGATGAGAAAATATGGGCCTAACTAATAAAAATTTGCATAATTTAGCCACTTTCATAAAAATATTTAAAATATTTTTAATTTAAATAAAATCCATCACAAACCAAATTAACCAAACACTAATTTTCTTTCCAACTGATGAAAAAGTTTACAATTTATATTAGTGAAAAAGAATTTGAATAAATTACAGTAGACACTGCTACAAAAGTTCCCTTTAAAATGAAAATAACTACATTTGTCCCAATTTCTCTGAAGCCAAGTTAGTCAAGTACTACATTTTAAATAATAATTTATATATATTTTATAACTTGAGTATTTAAAATTAAGAAACATTTGTCACTTCTTGTCATTTCCTGAAAAATACTTTGACCAAATTATTGCCACTGAGAGCCCTACCAACGACAATTTCCTTTTAAAGAAAGGACTTCGTCCTCAGACTGTAAATGAAAGGTTACCACAGCCAAGAGTCCATAATTATGATGAATAAGAAATGCAGAACCATTAACACAGATAGGATATTTTATGTAAGGACAGGAAAGCATTAAACATGTCTGCATGCAGTAAAACAATTTATAGGTATCAACACTACTAACAAACAGACAGACACTCAACACCATTAAAGCACACAAATCTTAATTTCTGTAACACTGAGCTTTGCCACGGGTAACATGTATATATGTAAAAAGCAAACAGAGAGAGACATTGAGAAACTGAGACAAAGTGAATGAGAAAAAGAAAGAGAGAGCAAGAGTGAGAGAGTGAGAGTGAGAGTGAGAGTGAGAGTGAGAGAGAGAGAGAGAGAGAGAGAGAGAGAGAGAGAGAGAGAGAGAGAGAGAGTGCGCGAGAGAGAGAGCGAGGAAGAGTTGAGTTTGGGTTTTGTTGTATTCTGATTGTTAATTAAAGTATTAACTTTCAGAATGTATCTGCTTATGATCATTACAAGACAACTTCAATGTAGTCATTCCTTCTTACCAGACTGCAGAGATGTTATGTTTCTTCTGAAAATGAATTTGGTGGAGGGGAGAGGTAAACATCACTTTTGGGAAATATCAAAGTGGAACACACAAAAACATTTGGCTTCTACAAAGCATGGTAAAGGAGTTCTGGTTTAGCAATAAGTGTTGGAGGCAGGAACCTGCAGCTGTCATACCGAATAGCAGCTAGGCATTTTTTTTACCTTTACTTTTCCATGGACAGGACAGCACATACCATAACTTTTGATGTAACCGCTATTGGCTAAATGCTAAGATGCATCCACTGCGGGGGAAATTGATCCTGTGACCTTACAGAAGACAGGTTTTATTTCAACTCTGAAACTTTCAATCAATCCATCAACCATTTGAAATGTGCTTACATCCTCTAAATGTTCAAGCACATCTGTCTTAGGCACATTCTCTGAATTCCGCAGTGGATGTGTCCAAAACAGGTGTGAAACTTAGTCTGAAGACATGTCAGTCGTTTGTTTAATCAGCATGGCTGCTGCTCATCAAACATGCACTACTTGGATGCACTGCATGCTAAACTATACAGACAGAAACAGGTAAGGGATCACACAAATAGTACATGCATTTTACATTTCAACTTATTTTCATGCTTATATTAAATTAAGGTTCAAGCACACTGTCCTGGTCATACATCTCAGCTATCTGGGCTGTCAGTCCAGAACAGTAGGTTAGTTACTAGTGGTTAATAACCTATTAGTCATTAAAACTCGCTCTGGGTGGGAGCCGGTACCGGGCTGCGAACCCAATACCTACCAGCCTTATGTCCGATGACTTAACTACAATACCACTGAGGCCGGTAATTACAAAAAAGTTACTGCAACCAGAACACTCATGCATAGTGTCAGAAAGTTAACATGTTACTAACATTCAGTGCCACAATACTTAACATTTATTCCCAAATCAACTACATGTACATATATGCACTCTAATAGTGAATTAAATTTATTCCCTTATTTCATTTATCAGTATGCATCACACACATAATTAATCATTGGGATTAAATATGCAGACCTATATTGGAGGGGACGACATCTTGCTCAGCACTGCCCCCACCTGATGTGT
>JAECMU010104271.1:0-28957 GCA_016106625.1 Dracogyra subfuscus
GTTGTTTGGGGGTGGGGTGGGGGGTGGGGGGTGGTGGTGTTGAAAATGTGTAACTAACACACACACTCTACATAAAAGGCTCATTAAATGGCACATTTATTGTGAAATAATATTTATCAGTTTAAACTTCAGTTCATATTTGATGACTAGGCACGTTTATATTCAAATTAGTACATGTCTGTACCATGCAACAAAATAATTAGTGTTGTAGCAGCAGTGATCATGATGAAGTGGATCACATTCAGCATTTGGCATTAATTATTCATTAAATTGATTAAAAGTATCTCATTTGATATTCTGTGATGTGACCTGTTTTATATTTTTATCATGCATGGGTATGGACAAGACATGATGAGTAAACAAATTGTTATATTTTAGGTCAGTGACCCAAAATATAAAGTGGACTCGATTTCTGCAGGCTAGATTTTCAATTAGATAGATTTTTACATTACTAGTTTTAATACAGTCCATACATATGGAGCGTTGTCATGATAAACATGATTAAAACTTTTACGAATTAGAGTTGAACAAAGCTTTATTAATGTGACAAAATAATTGACGTGTCTGGTAAAACATAATGCTAGATTAATCATACAAATTTGTATGACAAAACTGGATTAAATATGATTTGCTAATTCTTTGTGCTAGATTGCATGATATTTAATTGGGTACTGCCTTAAGAATTTATCCTGTTCAGGTTGAATGGTAAATGTGATTTGCCATAGACTTGGAGCTTCTGGCATTCTAACCTTTGTAGGATAAAAGGGTGAGTATGTGGCAACAGATAGAGGTAGTTAAAAAATGTGCTAAGTATTGTGACACATATTTGTTTCCTTGCATGATACAGGTGATGTTCTGACAGTACCATGTTATTCAGTAATTAGTTATTCACTGTGTCTACAGGTGATGTTCCTGAACGAGCTAGAGGAGATTCTTGATGTGATAGAACCAATTGAGTTTGTAAAAGTTATGGTGCCACTCTTCAAGCAACTTGCAAAATGTGTTTCCAGTCCACACTTTCAGGTACTGGCTCAGTGATAAAGTGGTCATCTGAGGCACGATGGGTCTTGGGATCAATACCCCTCGGATGGCCCTCCTTTTTTTTTCCTCTCTTTATTTTTTAAACCTATCTTAACCAATGCTTGGTATATTATGCCTTTGTTTGTGTTGTCATATGTGTGTGAAAGTGTATCTATAAAAGATCTCTTGATGTTAGTTGGTAGGAGTAGCCTATGTGATGGCAGTGAGTTTACACGCTCTTATCTACACTTAGTGTCACACAAAATAGTCATTATTTGTAAATGCTAAGTATTTCTTTCAGAAAAAGTTCCTTTCGGTTTTGTTTTTTTGTTAAAGGAATGTTTGAGTGATCTTGTGATGGCTCAGGATAGCTGAATTCTGATTTTTTTTTTTAACAGTAGCCATGGTAAAGTGCTCACTTGACATGCAGTCGGTCTAATATTGATCCCCATCGGTGGGCCCATTGGGTTATTCTCATGCCAGCCAGGGAACCACGACCATGGTATGTGCTGTTCTGTCTGTGGGATGGTGCATATAAAAGAACCATGCTACTAATGGAAAACTGTAGCGGGTTTCCTTTCTAATTAATAATTCGGTATACTCTAGTGTTGGTATTAAGCGTAACAAAGTCCCTTTTTATTCTATTTTAGTCATAATAACAGGTGTAGTGCAGTTGCAGGGCACATATATGTGAGAATCGGGTCAGCAGTTATTATAGGAGATATCTGTTTAAAACACTCTGGTGTTTACAGTAGTAACAGATTTTTAGTTATAGAATCAACAGATTGCTATATGGGCAAACACGCTGAAATGTATGAAGAAGTGGTGAAACAGCACAGATAAAAGAGAAAATATCAGAGTAGAACATGATGAAGAAAAAGTCAACACATGAAATAAAAACATTTGAATAGTTGAAATTACAAGTGAAATCTAGAAAACATGAGATGGTGAAAGTTAGAAAACCTAGAAACCGAGGCACTTGCCAAAGATGAGATGCAAATCTGTGATCAACGTGCGTGAATTGGACTGCACACAGATTGAATTGGTTCAAGAAAGTGTGGAAGGGATGAGTTCTTGGGAAATGTTAAAGATACAACGAGCATATACAAAATAATTTGTCAAAAAATTCAATAAACGGCCTTTTAAATATTACATGTGTATGTGAAACTGATTGTAATTGATGACTTTTCTTTCTTGATACAACAGCTATGACAGTTTGTGTATATTATGTGTTGACTTGGTATTGGTTGATGAAAAATGTGTTTTATTCATTACCTAGTTATATCTCATTGATGTCAGTTATGTTACATTGATGATAGTAATGATCTTAACCTTGTGCATGATCCAAATTTGGTATCTGACCCTTTAGGTTATTTCCCATTCTAAGCACTGCCTCACAGTTGGTACCTCAAAGATCATGGTATGGGTATGGGAACTCTGAGGCATCATTAAATAAAGCTTCGTTTGTTTGGTGTGTGACTCTCGAGTGCGTCTTTGACAGGTAGCTGAGCGGGCGCTGTACTACTGGAATAATGAGTACATCCTCAGTCTGATCAGCGACAATGTTTGTAGTACTCTTCCCCTCATGTTTCCAGCTCTGTATAAGACGAAGCACCACTGGAACAAGTAAGGACGTGCCACCTGCATGACATGTTATTCTCGTTACTCAACACCCGACCGCTGTGTCCATGTCTTCACCAAAATGTCAACCTGCCTTTCTTTATTTATACATATATATATATATATTTATTTATTTTCATTCTGTTTAATCTCGGTGTTGAACACAAATCAAGAAAATTTATTTCATGATGTTGATGTTATGTTCCAAAAATTAAATTATGTGTTTTGTTTTGACAATACAATTGTGGTTTATATCTTGGTTAAATTAAACAAAACAAAAAATATTCAAATATGTTTTTAAACCAACCATATTCATTGTAATATATATATATATTTTTTAAAGAACACTCAAATATCATTAATTTTTAACATTTGAAAGCAATAAATCTGAGATTTAAAATATTATTTGAAAAGCAATCTTGTCAAACATCATGATAATAATTTTGTTGTTTGTAAACTTGTGTTCACACACCAATTTGATTGGAATGTATTTTTATATTACATTTGGTGGTCTTTGTGATTTGCATGAGATAAAAGCCTGTCTTCGTCTTCAGTTTAATCTTACTGGAATCCGATCTTACATGCCAAATGAATGTTTTTATCAATAGATCTAATCAATGCCAGTGCCATTCCATGTCCAGATGACCTTTTATTTAACAAATCAAAATGGCACTAGCATACACTGCCTTATGGAATATTCACCTTTGGATTGACTGATGAAAGATTACTTGATGCCATACTTATAACAGGGTTTGAAATTCAAAAGTTAATAAAGGCTGAGAGTCTCCAGGCTTATAAACCTTTGAAATCCGGACTCCAGACTAGCACCAAAGTGTACATTGATTAGGAACATGGGTGAGACTTTATCCCAAGTTGGGGTATAGTCGTTATAGGTGTATTGACTATTGACATAGTTGCACGCGTAAAACTAAATTTCCAGGGGCTAGCTCTGCTACTTACTAAATTCTTCAGTAGCAAATATAAAAACAGTTTGCATATATGTGATTTTAATTTGGCAAAATAATTTCAGATAATGATTGATATTTTGTTGGAAAATAATTGGATTTTGTCATTTTTTAAGTTTAATAGGTAAATTGATATTTTTCTGCTCTCACTGAGCTGGCCCGGAGTTTGAACTTTAAAAAGATTTGTAACTGGGGTCTGGCAGGCAAAGGTGTTGGTTCATATCAGATCTATTGACACAGACCGTGTGGAGTGGCAGTAAGATTGGATTTCAGTGAGGTCGTCTTCAGTTTAATCCTCATTATGTTTTTTGTCATCAGTTTTCTTTTCTGTTTATGCAGGTTGCTGAGCGAGCACTCTATTTTTGGAATAATGAATACATCCTCAGCTTGATTAGTGACAATGCCACTGCGATATTGCCGCTTATGTTTCCAGCTTTGTTTAAGAGCAAAGAACATTGGAACAAGTAAGCATGCTTTGGGCTGGAACGTTTACACTTTTTATGTGCATTTCGTACATGTGCCGCTGTGTATCACCAGTTTCTATGTTACACCGAATGTGCATCTTGGTACACTTATTTGCAGAATATTTTGTTTTGGAGAGCAGGCATCGAAACAATCTACATAGCTCATTCAGGTGCTGTACATATTTCAGTGCCTGGGGCAAATGACATGTTTGGAGGTTCTGTATATTATCAAAATGATATAAGTTAATAATTTAAATTTGCCGTGGGTCTAACCTTGTTTGTAAATGTATTTTTAATCAGTTTTTAAAATATGTGGTTCTAAGGTGGAGATATGGAGAATAATGTGTACTTATAAATTATTTATCTTGAAACAAGAGGTTACCAAATATATCTAACGGGCAAACGTGAGTCAAATACTTTTAGGAAACACAAGTTATAACATAAATCATCCCCATTGGGAACAAGTATATTTTTCTATTGCTTACACATCCTTAAAAAGTCATTTTAAACAAAAAGCACTAACACTATGTCGAAAGTGTATGCGTTAATTACGTCATATATATAAATAACATACTTGGGTCATCAGTTAGAACAGCCAGTCACAAATCTGAGAAGTTGTCTACACCATAATTATTATGTTGAAGACAATATTAATCTACAAGAGGTCATCTCTTATTTAGGTGTGTAAGAAAAACATTTTACCAATACTCGACACAGTTAAATAAAATCAGATGTTTAGCTTTGAAGTAGGAACCTGTTTAAGATGAGTAGGTGGCTGTATGAGATAAGTAGGTGGCTGTAGATGAATAGGTGGCTGTATGAGGTACGTAGGTGGCTGTATGATATGAATAGGTGGCTGTATGAGATGTAGGTGGCTGTATGAGATGAGTAGGTGGCTGTATGAGATAAATAGATGGCTGTAGATGAATAAGTGGCTGTATGAGGTGAATAGGTGGCTGTATGAGATAAGTAGGTGACTATATGAGATGAGTAGGTGACTGTGAGATGAGTAGGTGACTATATGAGATAAGTGGGTGACTATGAGATGAGTAGGTGACTACAAGATGAGTAAGTGGCTGTATTAGATGAGTAGGTGGCTGTATGAGATGAGTTGGTGGCTGTATGACATAAGTAGATGGCTGTATGACATAAGTAGATGGCTGTATCTACTGAGTGAAGTAAGGTGTATAAATGTTGAGAATCAGTTGGTATTTGATCATCAAACATCTGTTTTCTTCACGTTCAGATAAAAACAAACCCAACCTCCAGTGTATCCACATATCATTGCCATCAGTCAAACTGTAGGAACAGTTACAGTTAACATCAGTTATTGATTTTTGTAATTCATTATTACATCAGTAGGTCCCCACTAATCAATGTTCAAATATAATCAGTCCTTGTAACGTCATTAGCAATATCGTAAAATATTGGTTTGAAAATCTTGACGGTTCATATACAAGTGTATTGTTGATAAACGTAAAGGTGACGGGATGTAGGTCAGTGGTAAAGCACTCGCCTGAGGCAAGGTTGGTCTAGGATCGATCCCTGTCTGTGGACCCATTGTTATGAATCTATGAGATGTGAAATATAGTGGTCTCATGGCCGTTATTCATGGGATATATTAGACCTCTAAAATATATGTAACTAAAGGAAATACAACAAATTAAATAAATAAGTTTGTAAGAAATAGACTTTACTTTATAGAAAAGCTGCTTTTTTTCTTTAAAAAAACACACCCCAAAACTTTGTTTCGTTAACATTACATAATAGTAATCACACTGCTGTAAGTAAAGAATGTTTTTCGAGACCAGATTTGCTGAAAAATTTACAAACTAGACCCAAAAAGACAATAGTATTCAGGTAAATAAATGTTAAGGCTATTAAGTAATTCTTTTCACTTAGAAATTTGGAAAAAGTGAGAATGGGTATTGTTTAATGTGTAAGACAGCCATAATATGCATACATTTATGTGCTTGTGTGTTGTTCCATTGAAAAATTAACAAAACATGATGTGATTAACAATACATTAATCAGTTTTTGAAGTTCTTAAACATAAATAATTGATGTTCACACAAGCTTTTGTTTTAATTAAAAAAATTGTAGGTAATATGAATTCGAGACTTACGTAAGATATTCTTGCTCATATACAAGTAAACTTAATGAATTATTCACTGCATGATTAATCTGATTAAGTACTAAAGTGAAAAGTGTGCTGAAAGTGTACTCATTAATGTGCTCAGTTACATGCTCAGTTGAGTACATACCTTACAAATAAGATCAGAGGTTGCAATAAAAGTCTTTGTTATTTTTGCTTTGCTTCATCCCACTGTGAACTTTATTGTCCGTTATGGAGTTGCTTCTATGTGACTTGAGCACTGCTATTTCTTTGGCAAAATAGTGCAATACTTCTTGTATACGTTGCGTCTGTTTGAATTGTGCTTATATGTGTTTATCAATGACAGATTCTTTCAGATGATGATTTACAAATTCTCACTATGATTTAATTTATATATTTGGATAAAATCATATTGCTGAAATTCTAAACGAAAACAGTATATATATATATATATATATATATGGAGAGAGAGACAGAGAGAGAGACAGAGAGAGAGACAGAGAGAGAGAGAAGTACAAGGAAAAACTTTGTTACTTAATTGGTTGCAGATTAAAAAACAAAATTTGGTTACCAACTTTTAATATTGTGTTTATTTGGCTCAATTGAGTAATTGACTTAACCTCTATTGCCTGATCCATTGTTATCTAAAACTGCAAGTAAATTACATTAAAATGTAGTAACTGGATATTCCATTTATAAATTTATACATAATTTAAATAAAAGGTGCATAATCTAAATATGATAACTGCTCACTAACAGTGATGTCAGGGAATATTTGTTCAGTATTGCATAAATATTGCTACATAATTTTAAAATATTACACTGTAGGTGCTAATTGAATATTTCGTAATTAGTCTTATAATAACAGACATGTAGTCAAGATGTAGATAAGTGATATAGTGCTAGCACAATCTGATATACAGTTAGTCACAGTATTATATTTTCCTCAAAGTAACCAGTGTCCCATGACTGTTAAATGAAAAAGAAAAGCTATAGTGTAAAAGCTATAGTGTGTACTGTTCTTTCTGGGGAAGTGCTTATAAAAGATTATTGCTGTTTGGTTTTTCTTACACACCCATATACAAAATAACCCTTCATTTCCAACATATATTGGAGCTCACTTCTGAGGCTTGTGATTAGATATTATGAAGTCATGACCCAAGTGTCCCAAGTAACCATACACACATGACATCATGTTAGAATGTCATGTGTGTCTATAATATCATTAACTGGCCAACTTTTAATGTTTAACCTTTTTGTTTAGAATTTATCTGTTAAACTATGTTAAATATGATTTTTTCAGTGTTGGAGATTATTTATTTTACAACTTGTGGTTTCCAACCATATTGTAAAATAAATCATCTACAATGTATTATTCTATATGTCACTTACATAAGGTGCTAGTGGGTTTCATTTCATTTTCTAGACTGTTGCGGAAACAATAAAATGTGAGCATGAGATACAAATTAATTTGAGATGTACAAATTCATATTTATATTAAATTGTTCTCTCATTGAAAAAACACTTTTTTTAATTAAAGCAAATATTTAAATAATTGTTATAAAAATATGTGACTGGTAACTGGAGATGTGATTGTAAAATATGTGACATTGTTTGATCTGATTTGTTACAGAACGATACATGGGCTCATCTACAATGCACTCAAGTTATTTATGGAAATGAACCAGAAACTGTTTGATGACTGTACGCAGCAGTTCAAAGCTGAGCGGCAAAAGTAAGGAATTATTGATATTCATACAACTAAACACACGCACACACACACACACTTTTTTTTTTAAATACACACACACATAGGAAGAGAGAGACAGACAGAAGGAAAGACAGACCGACAAGAAGGACATACAGACAGGAGAGACAGACTAGACAGAAGGAGAGAGACTAGACAAGAGAGAGAGAAATTAGACAGAAAGGGAGAGAAACACATACACACATAGACAGACAACACTTAGTGAGGGAGAGAAAGACAGACAGAGATGAGGGAGTAAGGACCTGTAGCTGTAACATAGGCTACTGTTATTGAAAATTAAAAGGATAATTTATATTTCCATAGTAAGCCTTTGGGGCAGATAGGAAGAGAAACAAACGGAGAGAGAGATAGAAGGAAGGAGGGGGTGGGAGTTGACAGACAGGCAAACAGTATTAGTTCATGATTATGTTTGTATTCAGCAACAAAGAAGTAAAAATACAGTGAAATTAGAATCAATATATTAATATAGTAATACATTAGAATACGCCCCTCCCTCCAACAACAACAAAAACGAAAATCCCAATACAAAAAGCGTCACTAAATGTCTACCGTATCTTATTTGTATGCATAGAAGAATAAACTCTGGTTTTTATGAAAACATTTATTTATACACATCTTACATCATATTTGCAGAGAAAAGGAGAAGAACAAACAAAGGGATGAAGCGTGGAATAAAATAAACACTTTAGCAGCAAAAAATCCCCAAGTGAGTTTGGACAGATACTTGGATCGTTTCGCTTGCATGTTGTTGTATTCTTGATTCAGTTGGAGTTGTTCTTGTTTGTTTCGTTACTCTTCACATTAGTACATAATGCATTGGAAGCTGAACAACTCTTGATATAAACATTTAACTTTCTGTTCGTTTTTTTGTTATTTTTCGTAGGTCACTTGTTTTCATTCAGCATTGCATGGAGGCTAGAATAAAATTCAGCATTTTTATTAGAAACCCTTATGCAAGTTAACTAAACTAAATTAGTTTTAAGATTGTGGCTGTTTTGCTATTAATTAGTTGCATGTAGTATGTTTGCATATAGGTTTATGGAAGTTGAGAGAGAAACTGATCAGAAAATGAAATATGATTAATACATAGAACAACATTTTATCTATTGGAATTAGAGTGGAGAAAATCTTTAAAAATTACAAAATGGCTATAAACATACATTTTGTGAAAATAGGTTACCGGTATCTAATTTGTAGAAATATTATGTTTAAATTAATGTGTAGTTGGGAATAACTTTACGAATGAAAACAAGCTTAACATTTTCAGCTTAGTAGTCCTCATATTTTCATTTTCAATATTGCTTTCTATTCCTTCTTTAATATTAATTCTATTCTCCTAGAACTGATTTTAGTTTTCAAATACCATTTTATTATGTTGTGTGTTGACAAATTTTCATTTTGATACATTGCTTTCTTTTAATTGAATGCTTGTAAACAAAACTGTACCACTGAATAGGTACTCAGCATCGGTCGACACACAGTTTCGTTCTACTAAACCTAGATGTCTTGACATCTTCTAGGATCTTCCGAGAAACTCAACAGTGGACATTTAGATAAATTCACCAATGGATGAAAATCTTGAAATGTTGGGGCAGAAATAATGCTCTAAAGAAATATCAATACACAACATAATGAACTGATTTTGTGCAATATTCTGTTCTGCCTTTCTTTTTTGAAAAACTATACGTCAGAAAGTAGAAGGTTTAATTTTTTTTCTTTGAACTTCACCAGAATAGATGTTATACTGAAGCAAAATAATAGTAACATCCAGTCCATTAATAACAAAAACATTTTGATGAATTAACTAGTGGGAAAGTACAAGAAGGCCGTGTTTTTGGTTTGGGAACTGGTGCCACATATTGGAACTAAGAAACTTGGTGACCAAGTATGCAAATAAGTGATATCATCAGTCTGTCGTAATGACCTACTGGCATAAAACACGATGTGGTGGTGGTGTAACTTTCCTCCCACTCCGTATATATTAGCACCGTTTTTCCATTTTACACATACCCCAAAATAAAATCGCATTGTAAACAGAAGGAAAAAAGATATATACTGGAGATAATGTGTAATTTGTTTTATAGTTTAGAAAATTACCAACACCTTCTGACTCGTCAACAATACGTGGCAACTCGCCAACACCAAATAATGGCAATGACGATATAGACGGAGATTTGAAGACGTCTTTGGAAAAAATGGAATTTGAAGCGAAGGAGGTAGGCAGTGGTCTGCTTTCTCAGTCTCCGTGCTTAACTCATAGACATGCTGTACATGCAGAGTAATCTCAAGTTAACACACGGCGAACATAATCATTGTATGCTTCACATTTTTAACTAGTATATTCAGTACAGTGCTGAAAACATTAATTTTGCTTTGCATATATTTATGTTTGAAGCAGGCTTCCATTTTATATATGTAGCCATTCCCTCCCCACTACCATTAACTTAGTGTTGACCGGTAATGGTGTCCTTTGGCTCTGGATTGAGTTAACTTAGTGGATGGTTCTTGTAAATAGATTGCCAGATAATGAAAACACACACACATGTATGTTTATGTATACTGATGGAAAGAAATAAAAGAACGCGTGACATCTTAGATCAAATGTAATTCAGTACTAGCTTAGTTAAATCTGTATAGAGTACAGTTATAATGTGGAATTGAATGTCAGTAATATGGGGTGGAATGTCAATAAGATAGGGTGGAATGTCAGTAAAATGGGGTGGAATGTCAGTAAAATAGGGTGGAATGTCAGTAATATGGGGTGGAATGTCAATACGATGGTGTGGAATGTCAGTAATATGGGGTGGATGTCAGTAATATGGGGTGGAATGTCAATACGATGGTGTGGAATGTCAGTAAAATGGGGTGGAATGTCAGTAAAATGGGGTGGAATGTCAGTAAGATAGGGTGGAATGTTAGTAATATGGGGGGTGGGGGTGGATGCCAGTAATATGGTGGATGGGTGGTGGAATGTCAGAATTATATGAGTGGAATGTCAGTAATATGGGGGGGGGCGTGGAATGTCAGTAATGGGGGGGGGTGGAATGTTATTAAGATGGTTATCTTCTTGATGCTGTGGTTGCAGTCAACATATACTGTTACTACTTGTGTGTGTCCTCTCAATTTCTTTTTATCAGTATATATAAAGGGGCTATTTTGGCTAAAACTGTTTTTACGTGCCTTTAACCTTTTATGGTTCAGGCACTCTTTTGAGTTTGCTTTTATTGTAATATCTTTTCAGCTAATAAGATGACGAGTAAGATTGCATGTTCTTGTTTACAATACCTGTGTCCTTGTATCCAATGTGTCATCCTGATGCTTGTGTTACTCAAATTTGATTTTATATGCCAATAGTTTTGTACCTATTAAATATATATCATAAAGTTAGATGCTACTACAAATATAAGGACTACCAAACACACATTCGATATAACAACATTAATATTTGAAACCCAAAAAGGTCATTGATAAGTGAAAATTGTCAATCAGCTATATTAGTTGATAATGTGTTACAATGTCCGATTTATTTTAAAAATCTGTTATCATTTCTTTTAACCCGGTGAATGGTACTTATTTTTGTTCTTTCTACTGAGGGTTAAAAGTGAGCCATTTGTGATTTTTTTTTTTTTTTTTTTTTTAATTCTGCTTGTTTTTGCACTGTGCAGTTAATTAGTTTGTAGTGTTTAATATCGAATTATTTTGGGACATTGATCCATCCAAATGACTACCGGTAATAGTAGAAGGTATTGGTATTTCTTGGAAATCATAGAATTTAAAGCTTTAAAATATTTTTTTTAAATAACAAAAACGGGTGGAATTTTTCTTTGAAAACCATTTTTTCTCAACTCTCTACCTATTGTAATATGATTGACTAAGAGCTATTCCAGGTAACATTACATTGACCAGAATCGACTGGTCTGTTATGTACCTTTCAAGTTTTGTTTTAAGTTAAGTATGTGGTTGGGTCTTAATTGCTACCTTCTTATTAAAGAAAATGGATGTTGCCACTTCAGAGAGGTTTGTATCTTAAGTGAATAACAGTTAGCATTTTTGATTTTTTTCCTTTTATTTAAATATATATACTTTCTGCATGCATTAAAAAGGTAAATTTTTCATTTATTAATTTGAATTGTTCATTATTCATCATTCAAAAAAGAGAAAGAAAATCATTTGCAAATATTACCTTTTAGACAGTACAATATGGAATCCCTATGATAAGTCAATTTTTAAAGATACTAACGTGAGTTATAAGGCAGTGTAAGCTATTTGTTGCCTATTACAGACTTTAGTCACAGAATAACATATTATTCACATCATCTTGTTTAAGTTATCAATTTTGGCAAAGTTGATCTATAACGGCAAAACAAACAGTTTGTAGCTGAAAACTAGGATCATTGCCTGTTAGAATAGCTATGACAGTATGTTAGCATAGGTCTTCATCTCTTTCTTCCTGAGTCAAGTTTAATGATCACTGATAGTTGCAGTAGGTGCTTGCATTTGTCTCTTAACAATGATGGAAGCGGTCACATAACACTTAAACATTTCCAAATTGGAACCACAGCACAATTGATGACAACAGAACCATCATCATTAATCCATCAAGTTTATTCGAGACATATAGTCCATTGATGTTTTGTGTGGGTTTGTTTTCATGCTTGGATTTTCAGTAATAAATTAATTCAGTTAAGTTGGTGTTTTCATGTGTAGGCTGCCTTAAGCTGTTCATAATAGAGTAAATTCAGTTCAGTAAAAGGTTCTGCTCTAAATGGTAGATTTTTGGTGAATTCTTTAGTTTTGTAGTGTGGTGTTGGTGGTGGATGACCATTTTGAAGGTAGTGGAAAAGTAGCAGTCTTTTGTATCACATATAGTCACACCTGTTGTCATGATTACTTCATACATTAACTCTATAAATGTTGTTAGTACTCGAGATAAAAACTTGGACAGTCTGTGGTCTTTTTTTTAGCAATACCCATTTTTAGTTGTGCAACCTTTTTAGCATCGTATTTATATACCTAAACTGGACTAGTGTTATCCTAACTGGTAAACATTTTAAAATTTTGCTAGTATAATCATCCAGTATGTGATGAATTTTCTAGCATATTGGTTTTTGACTGAAATAGTTTTATTCATATTGATAAGCTACCAAGATGCATAACATTTTGCCGTAATCTTCCAGTAAATGTAATGATTTTTATTTTTGTTAGTGTTTTGGTTTTTGCTGGATTAGTTTTACCCTTATTGATAAAACTTCTAAACTGTTTAATATTTTACAATAATAAACCCATCATATAATGAATTTCATGACTTCTTAACAATGCATCAAATTGTGAGTTAGAATTATTCCTGTTTTCCATCTACCCACCCATAGATGTAGGCTGATGGACAAACGAGAGAGTGCGTCTAAGTCTTACGGTATGTATCGTATGTCAAAGTGCATTAACCCAGGTTTCATGCTCACATTACCTGCAAGTATTGTTTAACAAAAGCACAGTTGCTTGTGCTGTTCTACTAAACCTTACACATGAGCGTGTGCTGTTACAGAAGCTGGCAGTGTGAGAGTGCTCAGTGGTGGTGTGACTAGTTGATCTCAACACAACATTTATAACATTATGCATTTTTAATGTGTTTTTCTCTTCTTTTTTTTAATAAAAATATAAATTGTAAGTACAAAAGTAAAATTCATTTAAGAATTGAGATTGTCTTGAATTTTTTTTTTAATTTAATTAAGAACTGAACATGATCACTTTTTAAGATTTCATAAAACACTTTGTGCATTGAATGAAAGTCATAACATATTACTGTTTGTACCTAGTGGTAAAATAAATCTGTTTTATTTGCCTGTGAATGTTAGAAATTATCCGATTTTATTCTTATAATTATAAGTCGTCTATGTTAAAATGTGGTGAGGTTTTGTTAAACAAATCTTCCATTCTATTCTAGAGTATTCACGTTCTTCAGTATGATGTGTTAAAACAACAAGCAAAATAAAACATCTCTTTATCGCTTTGTCACAATAGGCATAGTTTTCTAATAAACATTTCCAGTTATAATAAGCATTGTTGATAATTTGTAATTCAAATTAATACATTACTTGATTTAAATTTGAAATTTAAACATTTTGTTATGTAGAGAAGTACCCTTGACAATGTCACAAGTCGGACTGCATTATTGAGATTAGTCGTTTGTTGTTATGTTGGCATGTAGACTAGGTCTTGTATAACTGCCCTCATTCTGAAACCAAGTGTGCCAGGTGCATTTGACGTGCCACTTGATTGTATATGCTTGTCAACAAACCTGTAAAACCATTCTATTGAATCATAGCAGTGGAATGGCAAACTCAATGTACAAATGGAGTATGCACCTTACAAACGAAATAGCTTTGCTTGTATTTACTTTCTAAAAAAAATTTTTTTTATCTAAGTTGCTTTTATTTTCTTTCTAAAACAAAAACAAAATTATCTAAGTTTGAAGAACTAACCATTCCATTACTTTTAATAAAACAAGCACTTTCTGTATTTGTAGGTTTTTGCACAAAAACATACATTTATTTTATATTACTGTAATCCAATAGTTTGAGTACTACGACAGCTTGTGGCATTACTGCTATACTCATAGTTAACATGTCTTTAGTTTAATAGATTTTATCCAAAGGCACATTGAAATCATTTTCTTTCTGGGTTGTGTTTTTTTATTATTTATTTTGGGTTGGGTATTAATCAAATAAAAAATATATCTCAACTGTTTATATTGATTATGGTTATTGGAGTAAATAATTTTTCTTTTGAAACTAAAACCAATAATTGTCAGTGGTTTATGCTTTTTATATTCTAAAAGACCATAGAAATGTTTTTAATAATGCATTCTTGATGAAGTACCAGCATTATAAAGCACAGGCAAATTTTGTGTAAGCAGTTTTAATACATTTCATTCAAATTTTAATCAAACAAAAATGTGAAATATTTCTAACTACATGACATAACTGTTACTTGCATGACTACTAGCATGTTTTTGCAGTTATTGACTACAATCTTATTGGTAACAAGTAGCAACCATTACTAGTACAAGTATATCTGAAAGTTGTATAGTATTACTATTGGTAGTAGTAATGCATATTAAGATTGTTTTCTCTGCTACATTTTTACACTCATGCTAAAACTGCCACACCTTCAAAAGTCAAGGCGGGATGTAACCCAGTGATAAGTGCTTGTTTGATGTACAGTCAGTTTAGGATCGATCCCTGTCAATGTACCTATTTCTCATTCCAGCCCGTGCACTACTACTGGTATATCACAGGCAGCACGGCATGTGCTGATCAATCTGTGGGATGGTGCATATAAAAGATCCCTTGCTATTAATGAGGGTTTCCCCTTAGACTATATGTCAAAGTTACCAAATGTTTGACATCCAATAGCCAATGATTATTAAATCATTGTGCTCTAGTGGTGTTGTTAAACAAACAAAAAAACCTTGAACATTTAAAAGCCAGTTTGGATTTCATAATAGATTTGACAGCTTACATAAAATACCAGAACAAAAAAAAATAGAAGTGGGGAATCTTGATGGATCATCAACAGAGTATCAGCAATCTATGCACTTTGCAAATTGTAAAAAAAGTAGTAGTATACATTGTAAGAAAAGATCAAAATATTTGAGACATAAAAGTCTTTTGTTGTATAACTAGTAATAGCTGCATTGTTACTTGTGAAACAATATGTAATAACTTCAGTCTGTTCTAGTTAAAATGTTTAAATTAAAAACAAAACTTAAGAAGAATCAATAATTTCTTTTAATCCTGAAATGTTCCATACTTAAAATAATACCTTTGTCACATTGTTATTATACAAATGCAAATAAAAGCATTCCTTGATTGATGTCCGATGCTGGTGGGAAAAAAGGCACATCTTGCATTCTCTGTTAGATGTAAAACAAATCTGTGCACAATATTAAAATATATATATAGAGAGGTACATCTCAGTTGCAAAACTTTTGTTAAAACTGTGGCACACTAATGTTATGCAACATACTAGTTACTTTAATGGCAACTCTGATCCCTTGCTGCCTGTCGTAAAAGAGTAGACTATGTAGTGACTAGGTTTCCTCTTAAAAAACCAGTGTCCGAATGACTATATGTTTGACGTCCAATAGCCGATGATGAGGTAAAAAAATCAATGTGCTCTAGTGGTGTCGTTAAATAAAACAAACTTTTAATAACTCTGGGTTAGCATATATATATATAGCCAAACAAAAGTTTGTTTTTGTTTTGTTACTCTCGATTGAATATTGCTTCACTACTGCCAGTTAAGAACAGTGACCTAGACCCCATACACAGATTAATGTTTCTCATTCATTTACTGTTACTGAGGCTCCCAATAGCTGTGTCGTTAATAGAGTGTTGTTAAACTTTCCTTCATAAACTCATTAATTCAGTCTTTATATGTCATTGCAGTTGTCCAAGAAGCGATCCAAGGATAAACCACTACTACGCCGGAAGTCCGAGTTACCTCATGACATAAACACATTCAAGGCTTTGGATTCGCACCATCGGCCGGACAAATTCCTGCCGACCTCATCCGAGAATAAATGACGACCAGTGATGTAGTAATTAAAAAAAAAAGTGTTTTTGTTTTGCCGACATCTGTGGCAGAACCCAACTGGTGAAGACTACAACCTCTATCATAGGCATATTACCTTTGACTTTCACGCTCATGTTTTCTACTCAAAGCTCCAGTGATAAGCTGTGGTATATTACTTCAGATGATAACCTTGTTCTCTTTTCTTTTCTTTTTTAAATTCGACTAAAGGACACTTGCAGAATGTGCGTGTGTGTTTGTGTGTGCATATGTGCATCTGGGTTTGTGGGGGGTTTTGTATCGAAGACGCTGCAAGCCAGACTGGGGAAAACAAATTGATGATTAAAATGTCTTCTGTCTATAAAGTGTTGTGAATATGCCGTGACGAAGAGGTTTTTTTCGTGTGACTACCATGGCTGATCGCTGTCGCTTTAATGGTTAAAACTTGGGGCGAACAATCTTACGATTCTGTGATGGTGACCCCGACTATGTCATTTGTAGATAGAATCTGTTGATTTATTGTACAGTTCAACTACAAGGACTCATTTTTATTTGCATACAAGAAATAAAACCAATGTTGTTGGGAGCAATAAGGGAAACTAGAAATCTACGAAAACAATGCAGATGTTGATAGTACGAATTAGTTTTTACGTCCGTCATTGTTTTTACTTACATGTATGTTTATTTTTACTTTTATTTATTCATATTCTGCCTATATTTTAAAAATACAGAACATTCTTATGGTAAAAGTTATGAAGATTTTTTTTAATACGAATATACAATAGTGAAACGGGGACATTTATTCCATATCAATGATGAAATTATGTAATATTTACATGATCATCATCAGTGTTAAGGCCAAAATAAAAATTACTATATGTGATTCCTCCAATATTTTGAACATGAGGAGGGGGGACATTCATGCATGTGCTGTTTATGTAACAAAGGTAGTACATTAAATGTGAGCACATTACCCCCTCCCCAATTGCATCACATGGCATAAATAATCACTGAAATGATGACATGATAAAATGTTTACTACTGTATGTCTCTGATTAGCAACTGCTGTGATGTTAGTTTATTTTTTAAATTGTTGGCACTAACGAAATACATTGAAATAACACAATGCTAGTGCTTAGATCAAGTCATACAGTAATGGACAACCATGGCATCCCTCCTCCCATTTTTAACCAATGCAGTTTTGAAATTATTAAATTTTTGTTTTAAAGTTTCAACTTAAAAGAATCAATGATACAAACCCCAATCCTAGCAGTTGATCACTGCTGTGCTGTAAAGTATTACCGTAATTCAGTGTGACGGGTTTGTATATAACACATTTGAATCCATTCTCATTTAAAGCATTGCACTAATCTCTCCAATGGTCTTCCATTATTTGCAAGTTTGTTGTGGTCTGATATGGCATAAAGTGATGATTGTATTGTCGTACAGGGTTCTGTTGAGAGATTTTAATTGGAGACAGTTAACTAATTGTTCAAAGTTAATCCACTTCAGACTAGCATTATATTTTCAACTCTTTATATATTCAAGAAGTGGTGATTATTAGTAAGTGAAAAATATCAATAACCATCATCATATCCGATCTAGCATCCAACTTGATAATGGTACAGATAGGAGGAATACAGAAGTTATTTTGTAGAAGTGACAAAGTTATATCATAGCAGTAGCGTCAAAATGTTAGCCAAATTAAGGAATAGAAGATACTTTACTAGTAGCATATTGTTAGGCAAATCAAGGAATGGATGTTACTTTCCTACATATAGTAGTAATTAAACCTTCCATTGTTTAGCAGCTGAGACTAACTGCCTCTATATTTAGCAGTCACATTAAAACATCAATTGATAGCTGGGTAATGTTTTCATAGATTTATTTCAGTTATATATTGTTTTGTACAAGCTTTTGGTGAGGCATGTATAATCAAATCATTTTCATTTCTGATACATCATTAAAATAATGCGTGATTTTGTTTTAATATATACAACATGGATTTTACTACACAACTCTGTAATCATTTCTGCAAGTCATTATAAATAAAATTTTCATCATATTTTAAGGCTTGATGATACAATTTAGCATTACAACTGGAAGCACATACTGTATTTTATTTTGGTCTGAATACCAAAGACCGTATGGAATACTATGATTGTTATCTCCTCTGTTTGACTGTGACCTAGTCTGTACCACTTACATGTTGTTGCTGTCCACATAACTCTGGCTATCAGAGATTTCATTAAGAGTTCACAAATACCTGTATCATGTGATAGAGGATGACAGTAATGCAGAACCACAATAATAAAGAGACATTGCATAAAGGAAGAAAATTACTTGTGTAGTTGTTGTTTTTTGTTGCATACACTCTCTGTACATGGACAGTATAACAGGATTAATGGTGTTCACATTTTAGTTTTTCTACGAAAATTGAAATGTTGTTCAGTCTACATACCGGTACGTGGATAATGTGTAATCATTAACTCTGCTCGATGTCCAGAGTAGCTGGTTGCAAAGCAGGAACCAGATATAATAATGACACGGACTTGCATTTTGAATGGAAGTTGAATGTAGCCCACTGATACAGTCATTACTGAGGTGCAACACATTATAGTATCAATATCTTGTTCTAAACAGTGGTGTCTTGATTGGTACGTCTGTCAAAGACCATAATAAGACCAGAGATGAAAGACTTGTAATAAGTGTTTGGCTGATGTTGTTTTGTGTATACATTCTAAATGGGGCCTGCCGTTTGATATTCTGCATCCACCATCCTACATCCACCATCCTAAGGCCAATTACGGTACCAAACGACCACTTTCATCTCCAATAAAAGAGTTGTTTTGTGGCAGCAACATGTTTTTTTGTTTTCCACACCCAAAGGTTGCCTGAAAATGGCATTTAACCACTGTCATTAAAAACTAAACCTACCCCACCTGTTCTGAACAAGTTGGGAGGTTTTTTTCTTTCAATACGGACTTTAACATAAATGAATAACAGAATGAAATATTCATTTAATGAAGTTTTAGAGCTATGCTAGGTGTCAAAACACCTGTCTTGAAATTTTTAACAATAGTGTAACCAAAAATAATGTGTGGTGTTCTCACCAATGGGTGTGTAAGAAAACTAAATCAGCTAGAACATTTTTCCTTTCCTTTTTTTTACATTTATTTACAAGAAAGCAGACCGTACATAATTTATATACATATTAATAATGAGATTTATCATATAATATCTTACATTTTCAGTGCAATCAAAGTATGTGATATTTTCCTTGATCACATACTTTTAAGAATTTAATAACTTTGCAAATTAGATGTAAATTAATCGAGGTTACGGCACTAGGTTTATTGACATTTAAGCAAACGTACTTTGGTGACACTCCATAATTGACTTGTGCATTCATATTCCTTAAATAAAAATATTTCAGCGGCAATTTGACAATGAAAGCTGTCCAGCATTCAGAAAACAAAAAACGTTGGGCCCTAATTTGTTTTGATGTAAGGACATCCAAAATTACGTCATTTCCATTCAAAAATACACCGCGCCACTTATTCTTACGTCATTTGAATATGTAGTAATGGCTGACTGGAATTAAAGTTGCGTGTACAGTTTACAAAAACACGTTCTATAAAGCTTGAGATTATATGATAAAGAGATTATTACCGTACCCTCGTGTATTTCGGTATCGTCAATATCATATATTAGGAATAAAAATAATGTATTATGCTTGCATACAATACCGAAAAACACTGGTAATAACCTCTCTATATACTCTTCTCACTTGTAGAAGAAAAAAGACATTATATACTGTAAGTCCTAAAATATTAGCGATCTTAAAATTTAGTGAAATTCAAATTAGTTAAAGGGACATTCCTGAGTTTGCTGCACTGCAAGATGTTTTCGACTAATAAAATATTTCTATGATAAAATATTAATATACATATTAATTATATTTTCTTCTTTCGAATATCAGTGTCTGTGTATTCAATGTGTTTCTGGTTGTCTTCATATTTGTAAGAAGCCCAATCTGAATTTTGTCTTCCAATAATTATATACCTACGTACAATAAGATATATTTTTGGAAATAAAATTAAATTTAACCTAGTACAAATATTAGAACAATATATAACTAATATTTTATGCAGAAAAATATATTTGATAATGATTACAATCGTTAAAGTCTGTTAGTCGAAACATCTTAAAAATTGCAGCAAACTCAGGAATGTCACTTGAAAGTTGAAGGATCAGCTGAAATGATGTTTTTGAAGAATCTTGACTTGCAGCGTACAGACATCTGTGTAGAAAATGTAGTAATATGCAAGCAAGCTAACTATTATTGTTTGCTATCTCAGGGTTCTTACGCGTCCTGGAAATCCTGGAATGTCCTGGAATGCTGTGATTTTAGAATCCAGGCCTGGAATGTCCTGGAAAAAGCAGTAAATTTTATTGTGTCTTGGAAAAGTCCTGGAAATTTAGGCCAAAAATTTGGTGGTTTATTTTTCCTCAACTTTACTTTTGTTGTTCTCATGACCTGTCTACATTTAGACAACAATTTCTTCTAAAAACATTCATTGATTGAACATTTCATGTCCTGGAAAAGTCCTTGAATTTCATGTTTTTATAAGTGTAAGAACCCTGTATCTGTTTGGTTTAATCAGTGGTATGCAATCATTGTTGTGCAGTTGATCACAGACAGCCACAGTTGCACAAACATTTTTTGAACAGTGTGTTATAAGTCTCTTTAAATTTAGCGTCTTGTATGACCTCGCTAAATTCGCTAACATTTCCTGATTTACAATATATGTTGTACATAAACAATCGCAAACACACATCCCATACTGACCATTTGCAACGGATCCGATTTTAACGAAACAATGTTTAGAAGTTACATGTGATCCAAACAAAATCATGTTTATTAAAAATTGAGATCACTTACTTGAGAAGTTTTGTTCAAAGGATTGAACCACCTTAGTTAACCCATTCTTTGACAAATTAATTTCCCATCCCAACCTGTGACCCACACTTAGTATATTGAAAGCTATGGTACGTCCTGTTCCGTCTGTGGGTAAGTGCATATAAAGATCCTTTGCTTCAACAGTTATTCCCTTTAGCTAATTTACAACCGCTCCTTCCAAATTAAAAAACCCATACACCCACCCCACCTGCCAGACTGCTGGTGCTCCCTTGTACCTAGTGAAGGTGGTATTTCATTCCACTTCGACGGAGAAACTGGCACATGTGCCCAGGACAGTCTTGCTTTACAAAGTTTGCTCTGAATGTGCACATTAAACCCTCTGACCTGACCTGACCTGACCTCTACAGTTATTCGTTTCATATTTCTCTTTCTCACTCTCTCGCACTTGCTAATTTTCTCACTTACGTACATATATTGAATATTATTACTTCAGTGGACACTATAACTTGGGAAATAATCTTTATTAAAGTTGTAATAAAATGTTATTTTAATACAGTTAAAACTTGACTTATATGTTACTTTATTTTGAATTTGTGCAAAAATACCATAATTCAAAAGAAAATAAGACTAATCCTGGGTTCATTTGACTGCTTTTAACAAAGGGGCCCAGATGTTTTTAACGGGTCGTGTGTTGAGGTGTAATTCATTTATTTTGAATAGTGGTAGACCACAGAACCTTTTTAAACCAGGTATTCCTTAAAACTGGAATTCTTACTTGATACCCGGGGTATCCAATTCATAATGACTTCATTGTACAATGCATTGCAAATTTTGGAACAGAACAAATAGAAACTTTGATATTTTAAAAACATGTAATATCTGTGAATGAATAAAAGATGACTGAAATACAAAGTTACAGCAATACTCAAAACAGTAAAGTTATGATACACAGTATCATAATAATGTTGGGTTGGTTTTTTAGGGGGGGGGGGGGATTCACTGATTTTAATAAACTCTGTACCAGTTAATGTTAAATTTGTTCATCGTGAAATAATTTTCATTTGTCAAATGTTAAAGCTTGTATAAAGTGAAGATTATCTCACACAGGACACAAATTTGATAATAACTTGTTTGTTATTCCTCAGTGTTATATGCAGTTGCTTCATCTTAACTTCTGGTACTCACTTTCTTATGAAAAAAAAGCTATTGAGCATTGAGCTATTTCTTGTTCCAGCCAGTGCACCATAACTAGTATTTGCTATCCTGTCTGTGGGATGATGCATACATAAGATCCCTTGTATAAAAGTGGAATAACGTAGTGGGTTTCCTCTCTAAGATTATACCTCAAATTTGCCAAACATTTGACATCCAACAGTCCATGTGCTTACTAAATCGAACAGCCCATGATTAATAAATCAATGTGTTTGCTAAGTCAAACAGAACTAACTTTTTTCATTGGTATTCATTGTGACAAAATACTGTTTGCATTATTAATTAACACTGCATTTGTTTCACCTTAAAATAATCAATATTTTACATCATAGGCTAAAGACAACAGACATTTCGTCAGTGTAATATAACTTTCAGATATTATATTAGCATATCACTTCTCCATCAGTATGAATAAACAGTTTTAAAGTCTCCACATGTACACACTGTTTCAGCTCTTTTTAGAAGTCTGTGAAGTGCCTGCACCATGACTGTCTGTTGAACTAGATTTCGTATCCAGAGCATCGTTCAAACTGTCTACACTGATTTTAGACACAAGTTTCTCTTTCAACTCGTCATCTGATATCTCCTTGGCCCAGTCGGGAATGTTGGTTGTTGGTAACTGAAAACCAGCCATCGCTGCTTTTATCTTGGCTACTTGTTCTGAAACAAACAAAACACTTTGTATTTTACTTACAAAAATACACAGATGAGGACATGTTTATTTCTGAAATATATTAGTGTGGAACATACACTCTACACAAATAATTTCCACACTGATATATTTCAGAAATAAACCTTATTGCTAAGATGGTACACATCATTAGTAAAAGAAAACAAACAAAATAAACGTTTCAGTATATGGAATATTCAATTACTCTGTATTTTGCTTAACAATGTGGGTTTTTCTGTAAAATAAAATACAACAGACCAAAAACAACAACCAGGAATAAGTGTATTACAGGAATGTAAAAGTAAAAAAATATTTTAATACACTGTTTTGTTCAGGCCAACCTTTGAAGATAATATTTTTAAATTCTAACATGCTACAATAATAGTTTCTGGCAATTGATGTTTTTTGTGGCTCCAGTTACTGCATTTTGTAGAAATCTAGTTCAAGTTGAGTATTAATATACATACTTGTTGATATATAAGGATTATCTGTTATTTCTTTTACTTCAATCAGGGTAGGAACAAAACAAATCCTCATCAAACTGAATTAGCAAAGTCGTTCTCACATACAGGATTTACAGATGATTTTGTTTGTTCATACACAGATGAACGTAAAAGAAATAACAGACAATACTTACTATTAAATTTGAATCATACTTGCGAATAATAACAGTAAAACTTCATTTTGAATTATTTTTTGTCCATAAATAACGTTCAATAAAATGACATCATCATCGTTCCCCGATGAAGTAATTTTTACATTCATCGAGAAATGAACAAATTAATGTCTGGACCGATGGGATGATGTTATGTTGTAATGCATGAAACAGAAATTTAATTATTAAGTGATGACCAATGTCAGAATAACATTGATCAAACATTACAGTGGAGAAAACAATTACTGTGAGCTAGAGTACATGGAGTTTGACAAATCTGCAAGCCAGACACTAGAGGTTAGTACTTTTTAACACAGGACTAGTGATAAATGCAAAAGAAAAACAAGATGTTTTTTCTGTGATTCGAGTAAACAAAAAACAATCTTTGGAAGGAAGGCAATGGTTTATTTAACAACTCATTCAACACATTTTATTTACGGACCACCCAGATATTGAGAGAGGAAACTGGCTGTCGCTGCTTCATGGGCTATTCTTTTTCGTTTATCAGCAAGGGATCTTTTATATGCACCATCCCATAGACAGGATAGCACATACCACAGCCTTTGATGTACCAGTCGTGGTGCACTCGCTCCAATGGGCCCACTGACGAGGATCAATCCCAAACCGACAGCACATCAAGTGAGCACTTTACCACTGGGCTATATCCCACCCCTCAATCTTTGGATGAATGTCAGAGAAAAAAAACCCCATCAACAAAAGGACTCGTGGCAGAAAACATTTCTAGTTCAATCATGCTTAAATAATGTTAGTATTATCACTTAAATAATGTTAGTATAATCACTTAAATTAAATAATGTTAGTATAATCATTATAAAATTCACTGCATGTTATTTTTGTACTGTGATGTCACGACCCTGCTCACAGCTCACCTAATTTATTACATCTCTAGACATAACGCATGCAGGTGTACATAGTACATGATGTCACATACTATCTTTAATTATGGAACGACATAATGAACAGGTAGCAATGGTCGTTTACCTCCTACACGACAAAAGCAGTTAACCAAAGAACAGGACCCTTTACCGTCGACATGTTTTTACTGTCACCTTTCTACTAGTTGACTGAACTAGGACTGGGCATATGCTTATAACACTTTAATAAAGTACAGACTTTAATGTAATGCTATTTGAATTGCATTGCCATGATGTTAAAATCTGGACTTTAATTATATACTTTAAAGTTTATAAGCAGAGGGACTGGCATATTAGATAATTTATCTTTAAAAAAAAAAAATTACATGTGTCTTAACGTAAATATTTTACTTTATAGATTTATTAACAATATATATTTTTTATCTGACCATAATCTAACCTTGTCCCATTTGGATGTCACTTTCATGCTGTGTCTGGTTCCACAAAATGCATTTCTTCTCTGGTTTTGGCAGATCAGGAACCTATTCCAGAATAAAAATATAACATACTGTAGATCATGAAATTAACGTGTCCCAACATTAATACCAGTGACAGTAGTCCGACTAACATGTGACATGAAATTAATATGAGTGGCCTTTCTTGAAACTACTTTTGTACTGATACATAGTTGTGTAACTGATATCGAAACAATGAAATCAATTTGCAAACTCCACCACCTAAAATATGGTAACACTGTGTTCGAAGAAAGCACTTATCCATTTGGCCTGACAAGTGATAATCTGTTGGGACAAGCAGAATGAACCTTAGTGGTTGAGCAATCAAAAACAAACATTGTCCTTGCTCTTCAATAAACCTAAGAACTTAACTGGATAAGTAAAAATACTGATGGACAAGTAGATTTGTAGATTTACTTGTCCGGTGTATCTGTCTGGTGGGCAAGTGGAATATTCTTCTTATTCCTATCACTGTAACAGGGCCCCTCCCGCTGGTTTCTTGACCCCAGCCCGCCTCGATGTCTGATACATCCTTGAATTGTTACTGTAAGTTTGGATCATTTACACTATTCAAAAATCTTTTTGATAATGTGCATCTTACACTCAATATATTTCTTGCTACACCAACCACTTGCCTGCAGATTATGAGTGATTTAGTACTCGCCAACTATTTTCAAACACGAAGGACTAAGTCTAACAGTGGCGAATGGCACTGCAACCCTATTTGACACAAGTGGCTGACAGCTAGCTGGACTTCTGATTCAATAATTAAGACTTTATTATATATACCCTTATTTGTTTGTTATAAAGTATACTAGTATTTTGATAACCCATCATAAAGTTGGAAATAAATGTGTCAATTTATTAATACAAATAACAGAAGCTTGCATTTTTCGCATTACGAATATGATCGCATTAAGTTAAGAATTTACAACAATTTAACGCTTGCTTGAGATGCAGAACTTTAAAAGGATCAACTTTTTCGCTCTTTGGACAGACCCATGACACTATTCTCCATCCCATGCACTGCTCTACTGTCATATCAACAAATGGTATGTGTTGTCTTGTCTACTGAATTTGAAAATAGCATACAAAAGATTACTTGGTAATCAAAGTAGTTCATGTGGTGAAAGCTGGTTTCTTCTCTCATTCTCTCCAGCAAAGGTTAACATACACATATATATTACTAATAAATGATATGTTAATTAGATAAATGGATCTTTATGCATTAGCAAGCCTGCACACACTGAAATAATGTGCAAAAATTGTATACATGCCCGTTTTTCTATTTTAAAGTCCTGAATAACCATAATCTTAATAAAAACAAATCAAGTCTATAGTCTGTCTCATCATTCCACAAAAAGTATTTTTGTAAATTATTTCAGTTAGGTTTGACATAAGAAGAAAAGTAAAAGTGTATTGGAAATTTAAAAAATAGATCATTTTGTGCACAATTTAGAAAACTATCGGCTCAGAAATAAATAACTTTTAGAACATTTTATAGTATAAAAAAGGTGTTCCCTGTGGGGCAAACTAGTTTTAAATTTTAACTGGAATGGTAAGTGAAACAAACATGTAACACAATAGCATTTAATTTCCCTATGTACAGTTAGTGCACTAAGGACAATCAAACAAGAAGGGAAGTAACTCTGTATCATACGCTTATTCTACTCCTAAAAATACTACTCAATTGCAAATATTGTAAATTATCATTGAAATTGTAAGTACTGATCCTGAAAATGTATTCAATAATGAAAATTGCACGTGTTTAGTGAATTGAAGCAAGCGACGTTTGACCTACACAATTCACTGGAACATCACAGCAGGGTCTGTAAAACCCACTCACCTGCAGGTATGATGGGACATTGTCTTTGGGGAAACCAGGATACAAACTGCTGTGAGAAATACCAGTGGCTGCTGCCTCCGTCTGTTCACCTGATACACTAGAGACGATGTCATCATCATCATCACTGTGGCCATCTTCTTGAGAGTCGGCCAAGTTATTGTCTGGTGGATCTTGTGACAGGGGGAGATAACCCAGGTAAGCACTATTATCATCATCATCATCGTCATCTTCCGGACTGTCGGGGTCGGGCGGAATGATCAGATCAGGAGAACTCAAATCTTCACATTCAGTTGGTTTGTTGTCTTCACTCTCCGATTCAGTATCCGGAATAGGAGACATTTCCAGGCTGTCACATAAATATATAAACAACATGGCCATTAATGCATTATCATTTTAACAACAACAAAAATAAATAAATATATATATACAATTATAACCCAGTCGGGACCCGTAACAGTTCAACTGCCCGTGGACCACAGCTACAGGACATAGTTTCACTTGAGGTGGGAATATGTAGTAGTGTTGGTATAAAGTGCTCCTCCTGGCAGTAGCTAGCGGGAATTTCCCTATTAGTTCAGCTGGTAGAGAACTGGACTCTCGTATTGTGAGTCTGTGGTTCAAATCACCTCAGTGGAGGTTGATTTTTATCAGACATCAGAATTCTAAGTTCGCCAACCCACTCAGCTGTTCCGTCTTCTAGGGGTTGTCTCAAAACAACAAGTGCCCAACAATCACACAAAAAAGAAGAAGTTTGTTTTTTGTAATGACACCACTAGAGCACATTGATTTATTAATCATCGGCTATTGGATGTCAGATATTTGCAGTGGGTATGGCACTATGGAATTGAATACATCCACAGTCAACTGGGGGTATGTGAGGCCTCCTCCAGAAATAAAATAGGTCAAGTTTAGGATTAGAGTTAAGAAAATCATAAGAAGTAATTAATTTTTGCAAATGGATAACTATTTTTTTTAACATGCCAAAACATCTGGGTATGGCGCTGTACCCATTTTACCCTCTAGCAGAAAGCCTGATTTGGTAATTGTATTAGTGTTACTATTAGAGACAAAACCCGCTATTATATATCATTGTATGTATGTATGCCCACAAATGACTGTCAGGTCAGATGTCAGGAATTAATGTGCTTATATCAATTTAATGTTCAAGCACGCTCCTTTCAAGCACAATTTCGGACTAGAGCCAGAAACTGTATTCGGAACAAGAGGGATTTTATCATTAGCAAGATATTTTTATAGGCCTATGCACGATCCCATAGACAGGATAGCACATACCATGGCCTTTGATATGCCAGAATGTTACACATGCCAATCAGGCATACATACTTTTTTCATCTTGAGAAAACATGAATGAAAATCTGTGTGTGTGTGCTACTCTCTGTCACTTTAGTGATTGTCGACAGCTCAGTGGTAAAGCGCTCACTTGATGCGTTGTCGGTCTGGGATCGATCCCCGTCGGTGGGTCCGTTGCGCTATTTCTCACTTCACCTAGTGCACCACGACTGATATATCAAAGACCATGGTATGTGCTATCCTATCTATGGGATGGTGCATTTATGAGAGCGTATTTATGTCCGTCTTGCTTTTTTACAGTCAGAGTGCTCGGGCTACCAAGGCAAATGTTTAGCACCCAACTTAACTGTTGAATGTGCTATAGGCCTAAATTTTGTTTTATCATGTATACCTTTTAATGATGGCTTACTAGTTAATTGTATGGT
>JAECMU010104289.1:0-20914 GCA_016106625.1 Dracogyra subfuscus
GGGTGGGGGTGGGGGGGGTGGAAGGAGTATTTATGATAGTAAATTTGAAGAACAGCTACATATACAAAAATCTTTCATATTTATGATATTACTTTATCGTTTGATTACCCATTAACATTTTCGTTTGTATGTGCACTACTGGAAAAAAAAGACATATCGGTTGTCTAAAAAATTGAAATTTTATGCCCTGTATACCTTTGTGTTACAGTAAACATAGGCTATTACTTATGTACTGGCTTGTCACAGACTCACACATGCATAAATCAAAACAAAATTATATACCCATACACTGTAAATAACCAATGAATAAATGAAAATAAAATATAGCATATTACATTTGGTTCTCATGGCTAATGTGAATGCGTGAGATTTGTAAATTTATTATAGCGTGGTATTTTTCCCGTTTGCCAGAAACAGCTGAATTAAATCTCATGGACATTTAAAATGTTTACTGTCCAATTTTGTCATTTTTGTGCACTTTTTGGTGAGGTATAGATACTTTTGTCAATTTATTTTGCATTTATTACAACCATCACAAGTGAAAAGCGATTTCTAAGAGGGTTTTGGCATTTTGTTGTAATGAACACTGTCAATAGCCTGTAAAGTACTGTAAATTACCGATCAATGTTTTTTTTATGGGTAATCGCTGGACATTTACATGTACCGTAGTCAGCATATCCCATATGTTATAAATATTCTGTGATGTTGAGTTAGGCTACATAGCGTTATTCAGAAAAGTAACTTAGTAATTTGTAGCTGTTTGCAGCATGACTTGTGATGGCAAGCTGAAGAAGAATGAATATACACACAGTGGAGTGGTGCTCGAATGATCTGCAGTAATCAAAATTGATCGGTTTGGCTCTACCGACGTGATGGTCGATTACAGAAATCCATACCTGGATGGTGTGGGAAAATATTAACTGTAATTGTTCCTCATGTTTAGATGATGTAATTGATTTTAAACTGTGGGGTCAGTGTTTGTTTCCATGTGTACACAAACAAAACATATATTAAATAGTTATTAAAAGGTAACATTAGCCAATTGTAGGGACTAGAAACCGATGATAGGTGCATAATCCTTATAATTCAAGTCCTCTTTGTGGGTATATAATTTTAAATGATTGTATAATCGAAAGTTGGTCGATGGGTTCCAACTGATTATAAGGCTTAAACAAATTTGTTTCAGGTTTCATCCTTGAAAATAATACTGTTGGTAGGAACTTTTATTTTTCAAACTGCAACCAACCAAGGTGTTCTAAATCTAGTTTGCTAATTGCAAAAATCAGAGATCATGATTTTTTATCTTTTTTTCTTTCTTTCTTCTTTTTTTGTTTTTTTGGCTTCAAAACATGTCAGAGTTGCTTCATAAATTAAGGTAGGCTGAGATACCAGAAAGACACATATTTTGTTTCAGGCCTAACCATTGATCAATGATGAAATTCCAATTGATTCCCAACACTGACACCATTAGATACAGATCAACTAAGCTTACTGTCCATTTTCAAAGCTTGAAAGTAGTGTTTGCAACTTTTAGACTTGTCTGCTTGTGGTTCTGGGTGTAGGACTAAAATAATCCTTTGTGTTCACCCGAGGGTACATAATTTGTTGTTGCGGACAAGGCTTGCCGCATGATACATAATGGAGGATTATTTTTCTCCCATCCAGTAGATGAAAAAAAAGCATTTTGGGAAAACGTGAAAAACCTACATTTCTTTTTTTATCTAACAATAAAATAATCATAACCATTGAAAAGATCATACCCAAAAATGGTTTATACTAAAAGTATAAACCGAAAATGATAGTATAATTTCTTTATGACAGCAGGTTTCCTTGTTTTTATGAAATATAAAAAGTATTTCTTGCGTTATTTTGCCGTTTACGTGACGTCACCCAATGTTAATATCAGCGCTAACAACAGAAGTCACGTGGTTATACAAGCATGGGCCGACATCATCGAATGCACCTGTCTTGCATGGCCAGGGATGGGAGAAAAGTCAGTATTGTTCTAACAGTGTGTCCCAACCACACAGGTCAAATGATAATCACCTTGCATACTGTTTAACTCTTTCAACACATGCTTTCCTTTCTGTGGGACTTACACATACAGTATATTGTTTGACAGCCAATTAATAAATCAATATGCTCTAGTGGTGTCGTTAAATAAATTTAAGTTTCAACATAAAGCCTAGACCTCATAATACAATGTGAATCAACTGGATGGTTGTGATATGTCGTGAGCCATGTAGGTCAGTCGTGAGCTATATGTTTCATCTGTGAGCCACATGGTTTAGTCATGAGCCACGTGGTTCAGTCATTAGCTACATGGTTCATGTGTGAGCCACATGGTTCAGTCATAAGCCACATGTTTCAGTCGTGTCAAATGCCATTGCACTGGTTTTTTAATACACTAAATGATGAGACACAACTCAATAGTTAACATTGTGGTCATGTTGTGTAATGTGATCTATGCTTGAAGAGGGTGGGACAAGCACATTTTTGATGCTACATTCAATGATGGGACAGTTATAAAACAGATATGGGACAGTTACGGATGCATCAATTAAATTGAGTGTCTTGATTTCAATTTGAAAATCATGGATCTTCTTCTTGTTAGCATATAAATAACCAAATTGCTGAACTTTTTTGTCTGAGTATAATTTTGTGGTAATGATAGCATTTGGTATATTCTGTCATTAGTGTGATAAAAAAACATCTTGGTGGGTATAATTAAATTAAATACTAATTAAAGAAACATTCTGAGTACTGGTAAAGCAATATTTTTGTATTTCCTGAATTCAAGAATTATAACTCTAAAAAATGGATAAATCACCACAAATGTCAAAATTGATCTGTATAAAAACTTCACCTTAATATCTTAAAGCTGCAGTCCTGGAATATTTTTATTATTTAAGCATCTAGAATAGATGATTCAGTTCTGTTTGGTACATAAAAGACCCACCACATAGCTGTTCCGCATTGCTCGCTTAATTACATTATTTAGGCCAACTACAAATGTAATGGCCAGCTTTGATTTTCTTCATTTAGTGGGACTGGGACTTTACGTGATGTACACAGGCGCCGAGCTTCTCATGTGATTTTGAACAAATTTAACGGTCTTAATTGAGGGGTTTCATCTTATATCTATAAAACATATTATATCGATAGAGGTATGGTACAATGCCAGGGTTTGATGGGGTACTTGCCTTGAAAGTTTGACAGTGGCCAGCGGTTGGCTTACAGGTTACATGTAATTAATTAACACTCTAGAGGTAGATGAAGAGGGTACTGTGTTCGATTTATGTAACATTTTTCAAGAGTATATGTTATTTTTATTCATTACTTAGACCTAAAAAGATATTTTTTTGAAATGCGTGGTCAGTCTAGGATCGATCCTCATCAGCGGCTATATAAAAGGCCATGGTATGTGATATCCTACCTGTGGGGTGGTACATAAAAACGATCCCTTGCTAAAAATAAAAATATAGTGGGTTTCCAAGGCATGTGTACAGGAATTTCAGCAAGGTTATGGTTGTAGACTGTGTTGAACAAGATTTATATGGCTCCCCTATTAGCTCCCCTAGAAAATATATTAAACATTTTTAAGCTTAAGCAGATAAGGGTTTTGATCTCCAATACCCTCCCCCTGCACATGCACCCGATTTCTCTCTAAGATTATATGTAAAAATTACCAAATAGAAGATGGTTATTAAATCAATATGCTCTAACACTGATAAAAACACCCTAATTTTACCATTTCCAAATGAAATATTTATTTGATTTTGTCAATGTTAATACGTAAAATTAAGACGTGAAAACGTTCATTGTCTACTTTAATATATTTCATTAAAAAAATATATACATGATCAGTGTGTTACTAGTATATAAACTAAACTTTGAAAGTTCTACTAACATTTTATAAAATATTAATTCTGAAATAGGAAGGTACAATTGTCAATAATAGGTTGTCAAGAACAAACCGGTTTTAACGAAAAACTCTAGTACCGTATCCTCAACCGAATTTTCTTCGTATAGCGCAAGATTTCTCATTTCATATTTTGAAATGAATCCTACAGTTTGAAATTGGCAAACACACGTGTTAACTGAAACTGACAACAGGTTGTCATTTGTGCTTTGCTGAGGAATGGCGGCACAGGCGGCGAATCGAGTGTATACATTTATAACGATATCCGTTCGTAAAGAACACACAAATATTTCATATTTGTACATGTTATAATATGGTAACCAGAGACTAACTTTAAGGTGTTATGAAAAAAACCAGGTCTGAAAAATTTGGGACAGATGGGTGGACAAACGTACAGGCAGAAGGAGTAAGATGAACATTTGGACTGGAAGGCCCCCAGCCCCCACCCCTCCCCAAAAAAATAATGATAATAAATTAAAATTAATATAAAAGTTATGAATTGAACAGTATTAGTATTTAGATTACGCACATAATGCAAATGAACTTGTTAGTTAGCATCAAGCAATTCAAGAGAAATAACTCTTGATAGCCTATGTTTACTTAGCAGCTGCTGTAATCCAAAATACCAGTAATAATCAACCAGCTTTTGCAGTTCATTTAAACCAAGGATATTTGTGTTAAGCTTCTCTGAGCTATTATTAACATTCTGTGTCCTGAAATTGATACTGACCTTGGTGGTTAAGCCATCAGATTTAAGGCTGGTAGGTTTTGGGTTCACATCCCAGTACCGGCTCCAAGCCAAAGCCAGTTTAAGGACTCAATGTGTAGGTGTAAGACCACTCCATTGACATCTCTCTCACTAACCACTAACCACTAAAAAGAAAGAAATGCTTTATTTAAAGACACGCTCAACACATTTTATTTATGGTTATATGGCATCAGACATATGGTTAAGGACCACATAGTTTTGAGAGGAAACCAGCTGTCGCCACTTCATGGGCTACTCTTTCCGATTAGCAGCAAGGGATCTTTTATTTGTGCTTCCCACAGAGAGGATAGCATAAACCCTGGCCTTTGTTGAACCAGTTATGGATTATTGATTTAAACCTACCCATTGAGCCTTGCGGAGTACTCACTCAGGGTTTGGAGTCGGTATCTGGATTAAAAATCACATGCCTCGACTGGGATCTGAACCCAGTATCTTCCAGCCTGTAGACTGATGGCCTAACCATGATGCCACCGTTTTTTTCACAGTTCAGGAACATTTTTATAAACAATAAAGTTGAGAAAAGTAAGTATCTAAATACAAAACTTTACAAACCTCTAAAACCATTAATTTTACTAAGTCGTTTTTGTTTATTCCTTAAAATTACCGATATCGGGTCCACATGACTCGTAGAAATTGACTTAAAATGGAGAAAGATGAATTAACATTTGGTGCGTGTCACATGACCACACATGTGCCAGATCAACAAGGCCAAAGAATTTAATTTATATGATTTTTAAGACCCCTGTTGTTAGGACTTGTTTTTAATTATTATATTCGATCTGCAAAAGGTATGCTACATTTCTGTGCCTCTGTTGTAGTGAATAGTATTCATAATCCATTCATAACGGTTGTTAATAATTTTAAGGATATAAATTGTGTTAATTTTGAATCAATTCATTACATTTTGTTTTATATTTTACAAACTATTCGTAGGTATGAACGTAATGTCTATCAGTATTGACATCAAGTGTGAGCGATGTGTGTTGATAAAACGTGGACCGGACCAGAACGCTTGACAAATTGATTTTTTCCTTTAAAAAATTTAATAAATTAAGTGTTCAGCAACTGTGCATAATTAAGAAACATATATTTTTTCATGTAGTTGCCTTAAAAGTGGAAAATGACGAACCACACGTGCGCAGTACGATACTTTTTGTAAACGCATGCGCCTGAACGCAGTTAGAAACGTCGCATCCTTTCCTGTTTACCGGAGGGTGTTTCACTTTTATTTATTAGAATGGATTTGTTTTACATCCACATTGTTGATTTTTTCGTTACTTGATTGCAATTTATTTTGTTTCACGTACTGTAGCTGAAAAATGTAGAATAGTATTTCTGTAAATAGCGTATTCGTGTTTTTGTCATTAGGTGAACGCAGTTTGGGATGTCGATGGTACTTCTGTTATGTTTTTAACTTTCTGAATTCATTAACATTATTTTGCATATATTTTGAATCATTCTAGTGGGTGTAGTCATTTCAGTTTTATTATCTACAACTAACATTGCAACATCTGGAAGAACTGGCATAAAAGATTCATATTTAAATGCAGTTTACCTGTAATATATCTCTTTCAGTTGGTGGAAAAAAAATTCTTGTTTAATTCCAAACTTTAGTTTCAGCTCTTAACTAACAATAAAGGCAAATTTTTATAAACACAGACAAAATAAAATAAACATGCATTTTATTTATCAGAGAAGAATAAATTTAAATTATTTATATTTTTGAAACTGAAAACTGCCTCTTTATTAGGAGGGGCAGGACGTAGCTCAGTGGTACAGTGCTCGCTCGATACGCAGTCGGTCTGGGATCGATCCCTGTCGGTGGGCCCATTGGGTTATTTCTCATCACAGTCAGTGCACCACAACTGGTATATCAAAGGCCATGGTATGTGCTATCCTGTCTGTGGGATGGTACATATAAAAGATCCCTTGCTGCTAATCGGAAAGAGTAGCCCATAAAGTGGCGACAGTGGGTTTCCTCTCTCAGTATCTGTGTGGTCCTTAACCATATGTCTGACGCCATATAACCGTTAATAAAATGTGTTGAGTGCGTTGTTAAATAAAACATTTCTTTCTTTCTTTATTAGGAATTCTAATAATAAGAAGACGTCACAATACTGAACTAACTTCTGACATAAAAACCATCATTATAATATTATTGGAGTCTAAGCTATAAAGAACCAGTCTTTCAAGACATTTTGCACTAGAAATTAAGTATTCGATTTGCACATAAAATCACACAAAAAACTAACATTTCACTTGATTAAAAAATATTTTTTATTGCTTTTAAAGAACAAATGGATTAGACACAAGTTGCACAACTTACTAGTACTAGGCAAAACACATACATATTAAGACAGTAATATATTTTTGCAATTTCAATATGAAGAGAAATAAAAAGATTCACTAATAAAGAAACAGCTTTAAAAAAGTATAACTGTTTACACTACTTGACAATATATAATAGTGCATACATTTATATTTGTTAGTGGTTGCTTTATAAATTATCAACCCAGATAAGGTTACATTTGAGGCATTCTTCTTTTATAAAAAGTTTGTTTTATTTAACACCACCACTAAAGCACATTGATTTATTAATAATCAGCTATTGGATGTGAAGCATATGGCCATTTTGACATGTAGTCTTGGAGAAGAAACCCACTACATTAGTAGTAAGGGATCTGTTATATGCACAATCCCTCAGCATTTGATATCCCAGTTGTGATGCACTGGCTGGTATGAGAAATAGCCCCAATGGTCCCACTGACGGGAATCGATCCTAACCCGACTGTGTATCAAGCGAGCTCTTTACCACTGATCTACGTCCCTCCATCATTCTTTCATGAAGTTGCAACAGGGCTTGTTTGACCGTTCTGACCATTAGTGGACATTAATAACCTTTCACCAGTGGGACTTCTGACATTGGAAACATGCAGCGGTACAAATCAAGTCATCATGTGATGCATGCATAGTCGAGAGGCTGTGAACTGCATACTAATGTTGTACTTGGCTGCCCTTAATGATGATTCCAAACAGTTCTGATAATAGACAACCATGCTCATAAGCCAGCACACCTTTTTGGATTCTTAACAACAAATAATTATATTAATGAATTTCCATATTTCCCAAGTTCAAGAAAAGATTAACATTAATTTATTATTTAAGTAGAATTATCTACTTAGTACTAGGTCATTGTTTACTTTTTTATATAAAAATTGTTTGTGAATTTATTGATGTACAATGTATATCAGTCACATATTGTATAAAATCAGGTAATGAAGTGATTTTATATTATATTTATGACATTTATACATCGATAAATACACAAAAATTACCAACAATTTTTATAATTAGAAACGACATAACATATTTAAATAAAAATACATATAAATACATTTCTAACTTCTTTTCCCATGGTATAGCATTTGCTTGATGCTTGGGTCAGTCTAGGATTGATCCCTGTCAGTAGATCCATTGGGCTATTTGTCATTCCAGCCAGTGTACTATCCTATCTGTGGGATGGTGCATATAAAAGAATCTTTACTTCTAATTGAAGAGAGTAGCACATGAAGTGACGACAGCCGGTTTCCTCTCTCAATATCTGTGTGGTCCTTTACCATATGTCCGATGCCATATAACCATGAATAAAATGTCTTGAGTGCATTGTTAAATTAAGCATTTCCTTCATTCCTTTTCTGTGATTTATTACATAATGATGCCATTTTTTAAAGTTATCAAAAGATAACATTAAGTGTTCTTGTGACATCATCCAATCAGACCAGAGTAAATCGTATCACAAGAGAAAGTTTGTAATTATGTCAGTATGAAAGCTTGGGTTCAGATAGACATGGCATTTTATTTCGAACTGCTTTACTTGTAGTAATTTGTTTTATTAGAAACATAAGCAAAGTAAAGGTTGGAGACCTCGAATCATTAATTTCAGTTATATGTACATAAACATTTGTCATTTGTAAATCAATACTTGAGAACATAATTTTATTGTTTAGCATTCATGTACAGTTTAAACATGGACTGTATTCAAAAATGATATCTACACATGTATACATGAGGAAGGGAAGGAGGGATGAGAGATGAGAGGGGAGAAAGTGAGAGAAAAAAGTGAAGGAGGGAGAGAATGAAAGTGGGAAATATTGGGAAGATAAAGATAACAGAAAGATGGAAGAAGATAGAGACAGAGCATGTAAATGTCACAATAATTGTCAAATGAAAACCAAAAGTTTTTAATCCTGCAATAATATAAATGAAACAAAATGAAGTGAAGCAATAAAATAGTTAAAGATAACCATCTTGCCACTCCTCATCAATCTAATCATTTGTGGGGTAACCAGGAGGATAAATTAAATAAGTAAACTGATTATATAAAAGTATAGTTCATAGAAGACTTTATCACTTCCCCACTCCCATTTCTTTTTGTAATTTTTGTTCTTTATGCTGTATTTATATAGCTATTAATTAAAAGATATATAAAAATCGGAGTGAACTTCCTTTGACAGTCTCTGCAGCTGCAGCTTACAGTTTCCTTATTACCCCAGAGAAATACTTTGGTTGACATTTAATTAAAATCAAATTCCAATTCAGGCAAGTCATTAAGCAATTCCCACAAGCTGGCACAAATTCGAAAGTGCATCCAGTTTTAATTAACACACTCGCCTTGGTAGTCTCACAGATATGTCAACAGTTCTGTGGCTGGTAGATGTAGGGTTCCATCCTCGACCCCGCATATTTTGTCATCCTGTTTGTTCATGGTCTGTACCATAAACTGAATTAATATTTTGCAGAGGAACATTACTTGGCCCCCATTTAAACTTTGCTAACTGCAATCTAGACCCCTCTTGCATGTTCTTGATGTGTAAATGTTTCAAACAACGGTTGATATCTGCAGTGGATATCTGTAATATAAGCTGAGCATGAACAATGTGAAATTTATACTCTTTCATTCCCTTCCCCCCCCCACCCAGTTTATAGTAGTAACAGAATACAATGATCATAAAATAAAACCTGAAAAATGGTTGTCAGAAGTGCAGTAAACTGACTGTGAAACACTTATGTGCATGAACTGTCCAGAAGAATAAGAATTAGCTAAATTAACAACTTTAAGTGGTGAAACATTTTTTTTTTAATTTAGGAACCTAATGATTTTCTACATGGCCAGTTTTATCAGCCACAACTGGAAGTCTGTGGTATGCACTATTCACTCTGTTGAATGGTGCGTATAAAAGATCCCTTGCTACTAATGGAAAAATAATGATTAATAAATCAATATGCTCTAATGGTGTAGTTAAACAAAACAAATGTCAACATATAGCCAGTTTATTTTTTGTTTCACTTAAAGGTTATATATATATTAAATTAGAATTATACATTTTTGATTGGTCTTTTGAGACTAATGGGGGTACCCAGGAAGTATGTACATATACAGTGTGTTCATTGTACATGCAGTCCCTGAACTGTATAGTTAATTGCTGCCTACTTTTCTCAAATGGCTTCTCACTTTCAAAGATAATGAACATCATGCACCTGAAAAAACTGCATTTTTCTTTGTCTGTAGTCCATAAATCACTTGGCATTAAAATCGTTAATAGGCTAATCAAATGTAATCCATTCCATTGATGTCATTCTGTTGTGTTAAAACCGTGAGTTATTTATCATGAGTTCACAGTTGGAGCCATTAATAATTCACATTGGGGGTTTTCACTCCACGTTTATGAGCAGTGGTGCAATTGGACTTAAAAAATGTTAAAAGGTTAATCTACCAAGGCAGAAAATTACAGCACGTGAAATTACATTTCAAAGGTGGAAAGATGAGTCTTTTGTGTCGTTTGGTTAGTAGTACTGGTTGGATCAAATTAAAGCACATGGATCATGGATTTATCCAGTCATTACATGTATATGGGTCCAAATATGGGGTCCTTCCCATAAGAAAGTTGAACTGAAAATGTCCAATATCTGTTAAAAATTCCTAGTATATATATATATATATATATATATTTAATTTTATCTATTGTAATAAATTAATTGAACAGTGGTGTACAGCATCATTCAGTGGCCTGAAAAAATATACCAAAATTTACTTGGCTAAATTTTTAATCAGAAATGGGACCCTGGCCAAAAATCCTGTATAAATCTCTGTTGGTTTATTAATTATCAGACATTTAATAAATCTGCAGGATAATCTTAGACAAACCTACTACATTTTTTAAATTGGTAGCAATATATATTTTATGTGCACTTTCCCACAGACAAGACAACACATACCAGTCTTTTGATACACCAATCATGGGACAGGAAAAACCTCAGTTTGTCTAGGTGTTTTGATCTTCTAGCCAGTGTATCCTGATAGTATCTCAAAGGCTGTGGTATGTACAGCCCTGTCTGTGGGATGGTGCATGTAAAAGATCCCTTACTGCTAATTGAAAAGAGTAGCCCATGAAGTGGTGACAGTAGGTTTCCTTTCTCAATATCTGTGTGGTCTAATGCCATATATACAGTAAAGAAAATGTGTTGAGTGTGTCGTTAAATAAAACATTTCTTTTTTCTTTCTATCCAGTGCATCTCAATGGTATATCAAAGGCGTGTGTACTATCCTGTGTTTGGGATGATACATATAAAACATACCTACCTAATGAAAAAATTAATAAATCAATGTTAATGGTGTTATTGAACAAGCTTGTAACTCCTTGACTTTTTTTTATCCCACTGAGCTAAATCCCATCTCCAGATCAAATTATATCAATAATAAAACTTTGATGTATAAAGAAATATGAAGAAGATATAAAGAAGAAAATATTGACGAGTAGATACAAAATTTAATAGGTAGTCCAATTTAAACCATTTTTCAAGGCCTTAGCAATTCTTTGAATCAACATATTGCACAATGAAATATGTGTCGTATATTTACCATCAAAAGACATTTGAAAAGTAGGACTTTTCATTATATTTGTCTGTTGAATACATATGGATTTAGAGGAAGTAAACTGCCATGAATCTCCTAATAAAAAAAAGAAGGCTGCTATTGTAATTTGATGTTGCTGCTGAATAGAGTAATTAAGTAAAATATATGAGACTTTAAATGTGGTAAGTTACTGACTTGCATGCTTATCCAATTAAGATTAAAGCACATTATCTTGGGCACACCTCAGCTATCTGGCCTGTCTGTCCAGAATAGCATTATAGTTGTTAGTAAGAGAGAGGTTGGTGTAGAGGTTTTATACCTACCCATTGAGGTGTAAAACTTGCTGGGTGGGAGACAGTACCAGGCTGCGAAGCTTTCCAGACGGTTCGTCCACTGGACAATTCGTCCACGGACGATTCGTTCACCGGATGGTTCGTCCACAGACGATTCATCCACTCACCTCGGACAATTCGTCCACTCGATGACCGCATTTTTTTTTCAAACATATTAATAGTTATTTCTTTGACATTATAATCGTTTCTTAATATTATTTTGTAGTATACTATAACTAAAACAGTAAAATAGAGTTAGAATTCAACATTAATATCCAATTTTTATTAACTGTTTGTATTCATTATCATGCGGATGTTTCGTCCACTCGCTCGTACATTATCGCACATGTCACGATGTTATCCCAATATGCCTAACCCGGAAATAAAATAAAAATGCGCCGTCTTCAATTCCAATATAATTAAATGTACATTAAATTTTTTTTTTTTAAATCACCAAAACAAATGTCATTCAAACAAGGTGTGTTGTTTTAGACGCGACTTGATTCAACTTGGTGAAACATTTGTCATAATTACTTCTGTGCACTTAACTGGTAAAGCAAACAGACACCAAACAAGTTGAAAGGGAAGGGCTAGAGATTATCTTTACTGGGTATATTGTACTAAAAACATCCTACAACATGTAGCATGAAAGGCGTACATTATAGAAACAAACAATAACCGAATAAATAGAAACGCCAAAGAATTATGTCTTCAGAGCATTGTTACAAAAACATCTACCAAGCGTAATCTAATACGGGGTAAAATATATCAAATCATTTATTTAGCCCCAACGTACATGTAGAACACATTATTTAGTCCGTGGACGAAATATACTGGGGAAATAAAAAGCCAGTGGACGAATAGTCCGGAACTGATTTTTTGTAGTGGACGAATCGTCTCGAGTTCGTCAGTGGACAAATTTTTAGTGGACGAATCAGCCATAATTAGCCATATCTGAATTTGAAGGAATGGTGTTTTTTAACAACATGCTCAACACATTTTAATTATTTATATGCCATCGGTCATATGGTAAAGAACCACGCAGATAATGAGAAAGGAAACATACTGCCACCATGCAATATGCTACTCTTTCTCATTAGCAACACGGGATCTTTGATATGCATCTTCCCACAGATAGGATAATATGCACCACAGCCTTTGTTACACCAGTTGTGGAACACTGTCTGGAACAAGATATAGCTCAATGGGTTCATCAACAGGGATCAATCAAGCACTTTACCAGTGGGCTAGTCATTTCCCCCTGTAAATTTGAAAAGTGCTGAAAAATTATCTTTTATCAGAGGGTTTATACCATTTCATGAAGATGTTACATATGTTGGATGCATGATCTTGTAGTATTTTTTATTAATTATGATACCAATTATATCTTGTATCATTTTTTTCTTCTGTTTAAAAGTTGTTCCCTCAATATAATAAACAAACATCCTGCTTTTTCTTGTTTTTTAAAAACCTATCCTACTTCAACAAGTTTTATGTAAAAAGTCTTATTCACATAATGTATGTAACATTGCTTTAGACTAAAAATTTTAATGTTTCTCTATATAACGTTCAGAAATTGGTTAAAGGATACCACAAATGATAAACAAGGGTGCTATTTGTTATTAAAAATAGTTAATATCATTATTAAATGTTCTTAACAAATATTTTATTTACTCAAAACTTTTTAAAATTGCTATAGTCCTTTAATGCTTTGTTATTGATGAGTTTTGTATGTATGATTAATTGAGTTTGTAGGTGCTGTGTTTATGAATGAGTTGGACAAAAACACACTTTAGTTTACAGTGGTTCTACTCCTGTAATGAAATGAATACTGAAATAACAAAGATTATTTCATAAATTCCACACTACATGGTACATATATATACTTCATACAGGCCCACCCCAAGTTGATTTGGAAAATGTGAAACTTAGACGGCAACCTTTAAAAAACTTTTATTTATTATAGATCAATATGAACCCGTCATTTTAGTTAAGAGTGATCATAGTTGTTTAAAATAATTAGTATTACAGTAAAACCAAACTTAGATATTCAGTTAAAAGTCTGGTTATAAGGGGTATAGTTTAGAAAGGATTTGTTCTGCATTGACATTCAAAAAATAGACCATGAAACACGTCCAGTTTTCAGGGAATTCCGGTTTAGAAGTCTGGTTTTGATAGGTTTCACCATATAATAGAAAATGGTTAGTTGGTTAATTATAATGATGACAGTGTATTGAGATTTTGTTTCCTCTAGTGCTGATACTAGCCTAGTTATTATACCATTAAGATCATCTAAGACTGTAAAGCAACATGAACCCATTCCCAGAAGCGCTTATGGGGCAGAATTACAAATTAATAGGTAAATTGTTATTACATTATCTATAGATAGTAAAGTGTAAGTAAACATAGATATACGCTTAAAGAGCTTTTGGTCATTGGCAACAACTTTATATGGATTTAAAGGCATCAGATGATATCAGATGTATTTTTGGTTTTTTAAATTATGTATGATTTTCATGCTAACAATGTTCATTAAAAACTGGATTAATAGAATCTGTCATCATTGTGAGATATAGATAAGGCAGTTCCAACCTGAGGGATAAAAAAATATTTCGTGAGAAACTTGAGGCCCTTAATTACAAAAACATTCTGTCCCGAGGGTGGAATCTGTACCTCACAATAGTGAATGATATTTTTTTTTGCACATTTAATTATAGTAACAAAACAAAATATCATTTTTGTAAGCTACACACGGTTTGTTTATTGTAGAACGATTTGTAAATATTTCACCTACAAAGAATGAAACTCATTTAATCATATGATGTAAAATATAGTCTTAACTTACACCACAACATAAAAATGCAATAACTGAATAAATATAAAGTTGAAAATATTAATTTGTTTAAATATTTTTAAAACAATGATACAACGTGAAATGGCAAACAGAAGTTTGAAAACCATGAATTATGATATCATCTAGCCCTAGGGTCAGACAGATTTTTTTTAGCAACGTGTAAAAGCTGAATAACTGTCCAGTGGGCAAGAAAATAAATTATAACCACACAAGGGATTTTGGCCAGTGGTGTCGGGCACCAATTACAGATTCTCTGCAGAGTTGTATAGTATAGATTCTTTCGGACTGAATCATTTATTAATCATCAGCTATTAGATGTCAAACAAAACAAAAGTTTTAACATATTATGTTAGAGTAACCCGCTACTTTTTTCCATTAGTAGCAATGGATCTTTTATATGCACCATCCCACAAGCAGAGTGGCACATACCATGGTCTTTGATGCACACTATGACAGCTCAAATCAACTTTGTGACTGTCAAAACATGTCAATACATAGCGTCATCTGGCTCATGTGAAGGTACCTGTGCAGCTACTGTTAGATTAATTTAGTTTAAAACCTATTTTACCTGTCACAAGAGTATGTTCCATGATTTGTATTATGAACATACACCGTGGTGCGCAAGATCTCATGTGACTGTCACAGGAAAATCATGTTCTTGTTACATCAGTAGCATTTTACAGAATTTCTCATTTCCAACGAATCAAAACTAGCGTTAATAAAATTGTTGTTAAATTATAGTTATTATTAATGTGTTAATATGTTATTAATGTGTGGTGGGTTAAGCAGCTTACGCAGGGAATTTTTTTTTAATATATAGAATTGGTAATCACTTAGTTGGTCCTGCGTGACTGCATACAAGATCTTCTTATTTTCGTCTAGTTTGTGCTAACCATTCCAATCTGGGGAAACATTTCTGTATGATACCCGCTCCTGATTGGGGCAGTCTCCAATCATTGCACAATGTGCAAAACTTTTCACAGTACTTGTATGGCACCCTCTGTCGCCATTGGTTAATTCCTCACTCGTTTTTGAACGCACCAACCATATTAAAGTACGGTGCACACAGGTCCTAGTCCACGCAATTCCACTCACTTTTTGAATTGCTAGCTCGATCGCTGTTAAATGTATCGCTCTGCTGAGAAATGTTATACCCACCCACCACACACCATGTTTACTTAGTTTAGTTTAGTATAGTTTAGTTATGGAGTATTATGTAATAGGCATCCTCCCTCATCACCTCTACATGTCAGGAAGTAACATGTATTAATAATTATATTTTATGGTATACTTGTCACCCAAAACCAAACTTGTTTGTTGTTGATTATAATATATGTATATATACCATCAGGAAATGTTAAATTTGAGGTTTTAAAATGTTTGACAAATACCATCTACAAATCAATATTATACTAGTTTAAGCCTAAATTGAAATTTGTTAAACATTTAGAAAACCCCCACATTTTCCCCACAAAATCGATAAATATTTTGACACCAGTTGATTTTTATCGGTCGGTTGGGTGAGGACAAACAAACTTAATGTTTTATTTTTGCATGTTGGCTTTCAAGCTAGTCTTAGCTCACAAAAAGTATTTTATTGTATTTATGATAGGAAATTTGATGGAGAAAAACTACGAAAATCGCTCATTTGAGATTATTGTTGCCCATTAACCTTTTCTTTTGTATCTGACTACTGAAGAAAATCATTCGTATAAACACTTAAAACCACACAAATGACATATTTGTTGTCTGAAAACTTCTAATTTTATGCTTTGTGTAGGAACATCTTGGGATGGTGGTGTGTCTCATACAATTATTATGTCACTGTCATACAAATAAATAAAATACTTTGTCTTTATTCTGAACATCACAGGAAAATCTTCTTTAGCCTTTGAAGAAGTCATGGCGAATATGTATCCATAAACTAAGTCCTAAGTCCTAAGTTTTTTACGTACACATTCAGAGCAAGCTGTTGTAGCGTACGCCTATCGCAGTCGCAGGGACCGGCCTTTCTTTCTTTCGTGTACCCAGGCTAAAAACAATTCCCTTTCTAATAAAGAACAATAACTTTATTAAGCAGACCACACCTTCTCCAGTATCATCAGTAGTTGGTCCGAAACAAACTCTACATCCATCCCATTGCAAACATTTCACATAGACTTTAATCATGCCCATAACATATTTATTAATATAGATATGGTTTTCCATCAAACTTCTGATGAGAGTATCATGTACCTCACCGGAACTCTTGTTAATTTTACATTAATATTCATCAGGATGAACATCCACAGTTACAGCTATAACGTTGCCTTTATTGATTTGTGGCTAATTACTGGTAAATAAAGAAATCATGTGTTAAAAGTTAACACACAGAGCTAATTAAATGCAAAAGTTGACACCATTGCCGGTGTCATCATAGTCAATATACCTCCACAGGAAGTTGCCCGACACCATTGTCATAGTCATTGTAACTACTATACCACAGTTAGAAAGTGATACCTTATGGCTTCATTAGGCCGAGGCACATACAATGATACAATGTATAGCTGGCGGCATGTGTTGTTTCATTTGCTTGACATGCAGTTTGAATCTAGAATTTCATAATTAATAAATGGAGGTCACATTCATCAGTAGGCCTACAATGTGTTTACGAGTGTCTGTGTCAGTGTTCGAAATCATCACTTGTCCGTTTGTCCATTTGTCCGAACAAGTGAAAATCCACTTGGACAAGCCAATAATGCCTCAATGGTTGTCCAGTATAGAATGTATATTTGCAGTTTAATTTTGATAATCAAAAACATTATCCCTACACTTAAGTAAAACTAACAACTTAAAGGACATACCCTAGTTTCAGTTCATGAAAATTAACATTAAGTTTAGTTTAATTTACAAACCTGTTACACATTTTGATAAAGTTACAATTGAGTGAAACATGAGTCTTTGACTTTAAAATGGTGAAATACCCCCTAAAATAGAATAAAACTCGACTACATAACTGTTACTTCTCAGAGGCACATGCCTTTTTAAAAATATGCAAAATGCATTTTGTGATGTTAAAAAACATCAGGATGACCAAACACACTTCGAATGTACGGAAATGGATACTTTAAACAATAAAATTTAAGTAAAGTATGATTTCAGTTACATAAAACGTCTCTAATGGTCAAAACTATGTCTTAGTTTTTAAAAACTAGGGTATGTCCCTTTAATTGGATGAGTAAAAATATTGGTGGACAAGTAGATTTCTAAATGTACTAGTGAAATATTCTGCTTATTTCTATCACCAGGGATGGCAGAGTGTAAAATATAGTGGTATGGCTCGAGGTTGCAACTGTCTCCTTTCAAATTCACTGTGAAGGACATTTTCACATATGTAACAAATATACACCCCCACACCCAAAACAAAATGTGGTATGGCCATGGCTGTGTGTGTATACACATCTGTGTGTGTCTGTGTGTGTATCAATGTTTATCAGTATGTGTGTATGTACACTGTGTATACTGTTTTTGTATGCTGTGTATACTGTTTTTGTACACTGTGTATACTGTTTTTGTACACTGGGTGTACTGTGTGTACCATGTGTATACACTGTGTATGTAATGTGTGTGTACACTGTGTGTACACGGTGTATGTACGAGTGTATGTGCTGTGTGTGTATGTACACATGTGTACATGTGTCTACATGTGTATGTTTGTCAGTGTGCGTGTGTGTCTATCTGTGTGTGTGTATGAATGTGTGTCTTTGTGTGGGTGGGTGTTTGGGTGTCTATGTGTCTGTGTGTGTGTGTGTTTGTCTGTGTGTGCAGTCTTTACCATGAGCAAACTCAAGGTGAGCTGTAACCACTGTTCTGAAATTGTGCTAAGTGAGCAATCATGTGAATTTTTAAATAAACAACATATTAAACCTTTTATTGTAAGGCAATCAATTTGCGTCTTTCCTAAAACTGTCCAGAGGGGGATGGGGGGTGAGCATGAGTGACTACCTTCCTTTTCTTTCCCTTCCTTTCATTTCCTAGTGAAGACCATCTGTGTGTGTGTGTGTGTGTGTGTTTATCCTTGTGTGTATGTATATTTGTATGTGTATATATTGATAAGCCATGTAACTTGTTTAATCAATATTTGAATGAATTATTTCTACAATTCACACACAAACACACTGAATCCTACAGGCTAGTAATTTACTTTTAATCTTACACAGTGACTGATTTAAAAATGTATATAGAAGAAATGACCTTTAGCCTTTTGTAGTTTCACATATGTTCGGTACCTGTTGTGAAAATCAATCAGTGTGTAGAATACACACCAGAGTTGGCACATCTGTTCACCGAATCAGTCTCCAAGCACTGTGAGATACATGTTGCCGGATTCTGCAACAAACGACAGTGGCAAGTTATCTGACCGTCAACAAATCCGCACAAATGGTTATTTATGGACAGATAACCCCCATCGGTGATCAAGTGATAGTTTATACAACAGTGCCCTTCCTGTAATTACAACATTTGCTACAATTAATAGCCTGGGATCTGCTGTCATGCTGCTTATTATAGAATATAAAAAAAGTGGAGGATGTTTTTGCACTCTGCTGATATCGTCTGGATAACTAGTTCTTGGCTGCAAGTGAAATGAGGAAGCAGGTTTAAAGAGATTTTTTTCAACTTAAAAAGTAACTTTTGATGTTGTTTCATTGTGATGGATATTCCAAGCTCAAGTGTTCCGCAGCATCTGTGGAACCACAGGAACCGGAGTTCATCAACTACGACAAACACCTCGGTGAACACCAGAGTCCATGACGAACTGGACAAGTCCGCTGCTAGTCGTAGACAAAGACTGGTTCTAGGTAAACTGACTCGGCAGTCATGGCCGGTTACAACAGAGAGTTGGTAAGTAGATTAATTTCTGAACAGTGAATGATTGAATAAACGTTCTGAACATGTTGGGACACAGTTTATAGAGCTTAGTGTTAGAGTGTTCGTCAGAGGTGATGGGTCGGTAAATAGATCACCCTGAATTGTACTCTTGTTACCCCCCCCCCCATGTCATTCAAGTGTTCATAACTACAATGTCTGTGCTTAACTTTTTTTTTGAGTTGCCATCTGGGTTTATTTTCACTTGCCCGAATAATATTTTCATTAAAAAAAAGCAATATTGCAACAGATTATAAGAGAAAAAAAAAGAGAAAAAAATCTGTCGCCAGGCAGACAACCTTACTTTGGGTTGTCAGTTGTCGTTTTCATTCACCAGGGGCGATCAGGCGACCGTTAAGTTTGAACCCTGTAATTAGTATATAAAAGGCTATGGTATGTACTGTCCTGTCATACATAACCGATGCTGCCTGATCAGTAGAAGTAGAAAATTAGTTTTTCTTTCAACCAAGTATAAAAATATAACAACAAAGTAGCCATGGTTTAAAAAATTACTGAGGAATCATTAAACAAATATTGTCAAACCTGTTTTTAGCCAATAAAAAAAAAAGTTGACCTTTTAGACAGGTTGTTGCTCAATACAGGTCATTTATACAATAGATAATTCCGGAGAAATGTGGCTATTTACAACAGGTTTGACTGTATTGCTTTCTTTCTGGACTTGTTCTGATACTGGAGGCTTGATAGTTCAGTCAACACCATAACAGTAGGCTCCACACAGTAACAGTAGGCTCTACACGGTAACAGTAGGCACCCTGTAACAGTAGGTACCACCCTGTAACAGTAGTTGCCACACCGTAACAGTAGATGCCACACCGTAACAGTAGGCACCACTCCATAACAGTAGGCACCACCCCGTAACAGTAGGCACCACCTCATAACAGTAGGCTACACACCGTAACAGTAGGCAACACATCGTAACAGTAGGCGCCACACGGTAGCAGTAGGCTACACACTGTAACAGTAGGCACCACACCATAACAGTAGGCTACACTGTAACAGTAGGCACTACACCGTTACAGTAGGCTACACACCGTAACAGTAGGCACTACACAGTAGCAGTAGGCTACACACTGTAACAGTAGGCACTACACTGTAAAAGTAGGCTACACGCTGTAACAGTAGGCATTACACCGTATCAGTAGGCGCCACATGGTAGCAGTAGGCGCTACATGACAGCAGTAGGCTACACACTGTAACA
>JAECMU010104294.1:0-20174 GCA_016106625.1 Dracogyra subfuscus
CCCACAGTAACAGTAAAGTGTATACAATGATATACTCCTGATTAATAGATAGGTTTCAGTACCCACAGTAGCAGTAAAGTGTGTACAATGATATACTCCAGAATTAATAGATAAGTTTCAGTACCCACAGTAAAGTGTGTACAATGATATACTCCACAATTAATAGATAGGTTTCAGTACCCACAGTAAAGCGTATACAATGATATACTCTACAATTAATAGATAGGTTTCAGTACCCACAGTAACAGTAAAGTGTGTACAATGATATACTCCATAATTTATAAATAAGCTTCAGTACCCACAGCAACAGTAAAGTGTGTACTATGATATACTCCAGTATTAATATATGTTTCAGTTCCCATAGTAAAAGTCAGTGTATACAATGTTATACTTCAGAATTAAAAGATAAGTTTCAGTATCCACAGCAACAGTAAAGTCTGTACAATGATAGAATCCTGAATTAATAGATACATACGTCCATCACAGTGTATTAGCTACACATATATTACATAGCTGTTTATATGTACATACGTCCATCACAGTGTATTAGCTACAGATATATTACATAGCTGTTTACATGTACATACGTCCATCACAGTGTATTAGCTACACATATATTACATAGCTGTTTACATGTACATACCTCCATCACAGTGTACTAGCTACACATATATTACATAGCTGTTTACATGCACATACCTCCATCACAGTGTACTAGCTACAGACATATTACATAGCTGTTTACATGTACATACGTCCATCACAGTGTATTAGCTATAAATATATTACATAGCTGTTTACATGTACATACGTCCATCACAGTATACTAACTACACATATATTACATAGCTATTAACATGTACATACGTCCATCACAGTGTATTAGCTACACATATATTGCATAGCTGTTTACATGTACATACCTCCATCACAGTGTATTAGCTACAGATATATTACATAGCTATTAACATGTACATACGTCCATCACAGTGTATTGGCTACACATATATTACATAGCTGTTTACATGTACATACGTCCATCACAGTGTATTGGCTACACATATATTACATAGCTATTAACATGTACATACGTCAATCACAGTGTATTAGCTACACATATATTACATAGCTGTTTACATGTACATATGTCCATCACAGTATACTAACTACATATATATTATATAGCTATTAACATGTACATACCTCCATCACAATGTACTAGCTACACATATATTACATATACTTCCATCACAATGTACTAGCTACACATATATTACATAGCTATTAACATGTATATACGTCCATCACAGTGTACTAGCTTGACATGTATTACACAACTATTTACATGTACATACCACCCAACCCCCAAACCGTTACTTTCTATAGATTATATTATATAATCACAAAATATAGAACAGTATACAGATACATTGTATGCAATGTCACATAATTGGGTTTTGTTATAATTTCATTATGAATATAAATCCATGTACTAAAACATTTTGTCATGGCAGAGTATAATCTGATTAAAATTAGCTACTGGTAATAGTAATTAACTATTGGATTTTAATCAGATTGGACAGACTATACACGAGAATGCCTGCTATACGTTTGGTAGTTTTTTGACATGTCAAGACATACAAGAAAATATCCAGCTATAGAAAGTTTGTTGTGTTTTACGATACCACTAACTCACATTGATTAATTATTCATCGGCTATTGGATATCAAACATTTGGGAATTCTGATGTAGTCAACAGATGAAACCTACTGAAATTTTGTTAATGCACTTTTATATGTACTTTCTCAGAGATAGGGAAGCATATACCACAACCTTTGACCAACTGAAGTGGATCGATCCTGCAATTCAAGCACCTTAATCAAGAAGTCAATCGACTGAGCTAAATCTTAACCCCAGCTACAGGAAATGTCCCCTAGATTCCTATTATACCCAGGCACACTGCAGTATGCCGAGTTATAGGTTGCTACCCCTGTACATACACGTCAGAGCTGATAAGAACAGTTGTTTCTCACACAGGTTAACTTCAATGTTCTACATACTGACTTTCATTAATTTGACAAAATATTAATTATCTTGCAACATTTGCTCATATTCTTCTTGCAAAGAGAAAGCTTCATTTGATTGATTGCCAGATCAGAAGCAGTGATTCCATCATTATTTTTACTATCCACAGCACCTGACTCTAACAATGTCTCCACAGCCTCAACATGAAACCTCTCCACAGCATTACCTCTCGCTTATCTGACTTGTCACACAGGTTTTCACACAACTTATAATTAATGTATATTTCATCAATTTCAACAATATATTCTTGAATTACATCTTTCAAATCCCATCACACTGCCATATGGAGTAGAATATTGCCAGACTCTGTAAGAACATTCATATCTGAATTGCTGTGATATTTCCAAGATTAGGGACTGCACTTTTTTTTCTAGTAAACAAATCACATTATCAATATCTTTATACGCACATGCTAAAATCAATGGTGTGTACTTTATTTAGTTTTCACAATCAACTACTGCTCCACTTTCAACCACATAATTTACCATTCCCATTGAACCGAAAACTGCAGCATGGTGAAGACAGATAGCATCCCCACTTTCATTTTGTATATTTACCTGTGTTCCTTGTTCAGCAAGGTAAGTTGCCACTTTCAGTGACCAGTGGTTTGCATCAACCATAGTATATCTTGTGGCATAGTGAAGAGGATAGTCCCCATTTTTAGTCTGTGCTCCTTTTTCAACAAGGAAAGTTACCACTTCCAGTGACTTGTGTTGTGCAGCATAGTGAAGATGAGTGTCCCCACTTTCATTTTATATATTTGCCTGTGCTCCTTTTTGAACAAGATAAGTTACCACTTCCAATGACTTGTGTTTTGCAGCATAGTGAAGAGGAGTGTCCTGCACTTTTATTTTGTATATTTACCTGTGCTTCTTTTTCAACAAGGTAACTGATCAGTTCCAGTGACTGGTGTTTTGCAGTAAAGAGGAGGGGTCCCAACTTTTAGTTTGTGTACTTTCCTGTTATCATTGTTCAACGAGGCAAGTTACCATTTCCAGAGACCCGTATTTTGTAGCATAATGAAGAGGAGTTTCCCAACTTTTATTTTGTATATTTACCTGTATTCCTTTCTCAACAAGGTAAGTTACAACTTCCAGTGACTGGTGTTTTATAGCAGAGTGAAAAAGAGTGTCCCCACTTTTATTTTATACATTTACTTGTGCTCATTTTTCAACAGGTAAGTTAGCATTCCCCATGACAGGTGTTCGGCGGCTCAGTGAAGAGGAGTGTCCCCACTTTTATTTTGTATAGTTTTCTGTACTCCTTTCTCCACAAGGTAAACTACAACTTCCAGTGACTGGTGTTTAGCAGCAGATTGAAGAGGAGTGTCCCCACTTTCATTTTGTATATTTACTTGTGCTCCTTGTTCAACGAGGTAAGTTACCATTTCCAGTGACCTGTGTTTTGCAGCAGAGTGAAGAGGAGTGTCACCACTTTTATTTTGTACATTTACCTGTGCTCCTTTTTCAACAAGGTAAAATACCACTTCCAATGAATGTTGTTTTTCAGCATAATGAAGAGGAGTGTCCCCACTTTTATTTTGTACATTTACCTGAGCTCCTTTTTCAAAAAGGTAAGTTACCAATTCCAGCGACCCGTATCTTGCAGCATAGTGAAGAGGACAGTTCCACTTTTTATTTTTTATTTTTACCTGTGCTCCTTGTTCAACGAGGTAAGTTACCACCTGTGCTCCTTTTTCCAATGAGTGCTGTTTTACAGCAGAGTTAAGAGGAGTGTCCCCAATTTTATTTTGTATATTTACCTGTGCTCCTTGTTCAATGAGGTAAATTACAATTCTAGCTGACCAGTGTTTTGCAGCATAGTGAAGAGGTGTGTCCCCACATTTATTTTGTATATTTATCTGTGCTCCTTTTTCAACCAGGTAAGATACCGCTTTCAATGAGTGGTGTTTTGCAGCAGAGTGAAGAGGACTGTCTTCACTTTTATTTTGTGTATTTACCTGAGCTCCTTTTTCAACAAGGTATGTTACCAATTCCAGTGACCCGTGTCTTGCAGCATGGTGAAGAGGAGTGTTATCACTTTTATTTTGTATATTTACCTGTTCCCCTTTTTCAACAAGGTAAGATACTGTTTGCAGTGACCCATGTTTTGCAGCAGAGTGAAGAGGAGTGTCGCCAAATCCATTTTGTATATTTACCTGTGCTCCTTGTTCAAGGAGACATGATACCATTTGCAGTGATCCATGTTTTGCAGCAGGTTGAAGAGGAGTGTCCCCACTTTTAGTTTGTATATTTACCTGTGCTCCTTGTTCAAGGAGGTAAGATACCATTTTTGGGTACTGTTGTTCTGCAGCATAGTTAAGAGGAGTGTCCCCACTTTTATTTTGTATATTCACCTGCGCTCCTTTCTCAACAAGGTATGATACCAATTCCAGTGTGTGGTGTTTTGCAGCAGAGTAAAGAGGAGTGTCCCCACTTTTATTTTGTATATTTACCATTGCTCCTTTTTCAACAAGATAAGTTACCAATTCCAGTGACCCATTTGTTGCAGCATAGTGAAGAGGTGTGTCCCCACTTTTATTTTGTATATTTACCTGTGCTCCTTTGTCAACAAGGTAAGTTACCAATTCCAGTGACCCATGTTTTGCAGCATAGTGAAGAGGTGTGTTCCCACTTTTATTTTGTATGTTTAACTGTGCTCCTTTGTCAACAAAGTAAGTTACCATTATCAGTGAACAGTGTTTTGCAGCACAGTGAAGAGAAGTGTCTCCACTTTTATTTTGTATATTTACCTTTGCTCCTTTGTCAACAAGGTAAGTTATCATTTCCCATGGCTTGCATTCTATAGCATAGTGAAGTGGAGTATTTAGTTTGTCATCTGTAACATCTAATACAGCTCCTTTATCAACTAATCTTCTAAATATATCACACTGAGAGCATTTAGCTGCAAAATGGAGTGCAGTCTGCTTGTTTGAATTGAGAGCATTGATGTCTAACCCATGGTCTAATAAGATATTTAGTGATTCCAAACATCCATATTGGACAGTATGATGTAAGAGAGTTCCACCTTCAGATACTGTGTTCAGTAAAGCTGGATTAATGATAATGATTTCTTTTAAAATACTTGCATGTTCGTACTGCGCTGCCCAAGTAATGGCAACACTACAAGTGCATACTTTTGAATATGTGTGTAAATGTCTAAACAGATTGGCTGCAGCTTCTGGTTTATATGTCCTTTTAATACCCCAGTGATATCTACCTTCAACAACTATATTTAAAAGTAGCCGTTTGACAGCTTCATCAAGGACCCAGACGTGGTTCTGCATTGCACCAATTTTATCAATCAGCAGATGGGATATTTTTTCATTTCTCTCTTTAAGTGCTAGAAATAGCAGATGTCCTAAATTATCGACATCCAGGTCATTTTTCTTCTCAAAGAGATTAATGAGGATTGAGACATCATCTGTGTCTGACAATGCAGCAGCAGTAAATGCATCATTAGTAGGTACAACACCACCTTTTAGTAAAATGTCAACTACTTCAGTATTCCCCTTCAGACATGCCGCTTTCAAAAGATCTTGTTGAAGTTCACTACTGAAATTCAACTTAACAAGATTGCTTGCAAAACAATTTGACAACTGTTTTGTATTGTTATTGACAGCTATAGATGCCAGTGTTGCTGTAGTAATTGTAAATTCTTCAAAATGGTTATGTTGTAAATGTTTTATAGCAGTCTTCCTCCAGTTCATAGTAACCGAATACTGGGTCATCAGCACCACCATTTTTTTTACTTCTGTGTATAGTTTCATGGATAAAATGTTTTGCAGTATTTCAGAATTCCAGAAATGTGTGATTAAATACTCCACAAATAGTTCATCTTTGAATGATGGATGTGAAAGTATGACTCTGACACTGTTTGCGTTTTTTAACAATTCTGTAAACCTTTTAGCAAGAACTGAATAATTCTTTTTTCCAACCATCAGTGTAAGAGCATCTTGATTTGACATGCCAGGGGTGATAACATATTCAACCAACACTGGAGCAGGGCATATCATAATACTTTGTTCAAAATACTCTGATGAAAACTGCAGAAACAATGTATCAAACACTGACTGGTGAATGAATGAATACCCCTCATTGAATGTATTGTGATCTTCATCACCATTGTACACAAGATATACACCACAGAGAGAGTTAGCAGACCGTTTGATTTCCCCCAGTGTAACCTTACTGTTAATTCCACATGCATCTGTCAGCTTCTTAATTAGATGTATGGTATCCATGTTATTTTTAAATGTATCCAAACAATCAGGCCTCAGGATTCCCTCTTTAAACATAACCAATAACAGAACAAGATATTGGAGTGAATTGTCTGATTTTATCTGATCAAACTCTGTCTTCAGGTATTCAATTGGCTTTTTGAAAAATTCTGCTCCTCGCTTATGAGCATCTGTAGAGTTTACAAAAAACGCACAACACTGAGGAAAGCCCAACTCTTGAAATGTCTGTTCAACAGCCATAATCTTATTATTTTTATCCATGATTATTTTCTTGTTTGTCTTAAGATAGTGTTCAAGAATATCTAGTTTGTCAGATTTAGTTAAGGACAAACGCGTAAAATTTAGAAAAAGCCAATATTCTTTCATTGTGGAGCTTTTGTCACATTGAGAATATATCTGGGTTCTCATTGTAATTAGTACCTTGACTAATCCATAAGTCACTAGTGACCTAAGTTTTGGAAATTGTTTTTCCCATGATTCTTTCCCACTCTTTGTCTTTGTCTTTGTCTTTCCAAACATGTCATCAATCAATACTACATAAGTGCCTTTGGTATTTTTGTTCCCCCAATCTTCAGGAACTGGAATATAGTCAATCTCTGAAGGCTTTGTTAAAATTAACGGCTGTCGTTTCTCATTTTCACAAATGTGCTTCATGAGAATCCACCCAAGAGTTGTTTTTCCTGATCCTGAACTTCCGATCAAAGACACGACACCAACCTCACTCAGCTTTTTCTCTATTTCCTGGTATCCTTCAATCTGGACACAGTGTTCAGGTTTGAAGGATTTCAATCTGAGTGATGACAGATCTGTATGAACAATACATAGTTTACCAATACACCTGACTAATACTGATGTTTGTGGAATTAATTTATTGTAACACATAAAATAGTGATCTCATGATCAATCAAGCTATCTTCAACTATTTAACGTATATTGTCTATGTGTCCCCACGAAGTGCAACCCTTCTCTCTCTCTCTCTCTCTCTCTCTCTCTCTCTCTCTCTCTCTCTCTCTCTCTCTCTCTCTCTCGCCCTCTCTCCCTCTCCCTCCCGCCCTCTCTCCCTCTCCCTCCCTCCCTCCCCTAATGTAGAATGGTGTCGGATATTTATACTAACCCAAGCACATTCAGTAAACTTGAGTATATTGAAAGAGGAAGCCTGCTATTGCCACTTCATGAGCTACACTTTTTGATTAGTGCATGGCTGGAACAAGAAATAGTCCAATGGGTTCGCCAAATGGGATCGATCCCAAACCGACCGTGCATCAGGCAGACATTTACCACTTGGCTACGTCCCGCCCTGGCTTAAAACAACACTTTATTTAACTATTATACGAAGTACATGTATTGAAAATGTTTCAAATGTGAGGTTGTTTTAACTATTACTGGTATTATATAAGTTTTAGTTCCTAAGTGTATCTAGTGTATGATTCAGAGTGCATCAAAGACAGGTCCAGTTGGGGATATGTTCCCCCTGAATATTAGTGCTCTTTAGATATTAATGTAATATGTTTTAGTTATTTTTGTTATGCATTGAAAATAGTGTTATATGTAATTAATTTTCCTATATTCTTTTGAACATTTGTTTACTTATAAAAAATATAATTTTTTTACATGCAATTGATTAAGCAAATGCATGATATTACCAAAGACTAACATTTAGTTAACCATGTTTTCATTATTATTTATGAATATGTGACTTGTTGGGATGTACCGGCCTTGGTGGCGTCGTGGTTAGACCATTGGTCAACAGGCTGATAGGTACTGGGTTCGGATCTCAGTCGAGGCATAGGATTTTTAATCCAGATACCATCTCCAAACCCTGAGTGAGTGCTCCGCAAGGCTCAGTAAGTAGATGTAAACCACTTGCATCAACCAGTTTTCCATAACTGTTTCAACAAAAGCCATGGTTTGTGCTATTCTGCCTGTGGGAAGCACAAATAAAAGATCCCTTGCTGCTAATCGGAAACAGTAGCCCATTAAGTGGCGACAATGGGTTTCCTCTCAAAATCTATGTGGTCCTTAACCATATGTCTGACGGCATATAACTGTAAATAAAATGTGTTGAGTGCGTCGTTAAATAAAACATTTCTTTCTTTTGTTGGGATGTTTTTGCCTGTATGTATTGTATTTGTCACCTTATATTCGTGATACGTATCTTATTCGTAACCTTGTGTATTCATTACACATCTAGTGTTTTATAAGAACAATCACCAGAAATAAATGATGAAGTAACAATATTAAACAGAAACTTACTTTTGAGATTAGAAAACTTGGAACGCTCAGTTTCTGAAATTCAAAACAGAACATTAAGATAAAAGGAGAAGATTAAAAATTAAAACCCATATAGGTCAAGTACATTTCGATTTATGGTGCAAGGCTCGAATTAGCTAATATTTAGTTGCAAATACAACAATAATTTGATGTCTGTGTCTGGTTATTTAGGTATCTGGTTTGAAAAAAAGTAAAAATTTAATTTTTGCAAGAAACATTTAACACAACAGGCCAAAAAAGCCATATTTTACATTTAAACAAAAGTCAAAAGAACTTTCTTTGTTGATAGAATATAGACTTCAGCTGTTTGATGCAATAGTGGTTCATATATTACTATATTTGGGGATTTGAAAATATAAATATTATAGAAAATATTCATATTCAATTCTTACGATATTTATGGTGAATATGGAAGAACACCTCTATCTCTGAAAATACATCTAAGAATAATTTGCTTTTGGTCATGGCTGTTAACGGCTGAAAGCCTAAAACCATCTGTAAAGGCTTACCAAATAATGTGTTACGATTTTATTCAATTCGGTATACATTATAAATGGATACTTACGAGCTTGAATTGAACAACGTTTGGGACTAGCAGTCATTTAAATCAGTAGCTACAAACATGGAGAAATGACATCTTTACGACCAGCAAAGGACCTACTTATAGAGTATTTAAAGACAAATTGGAACTAGAATCATATTTTAATATTCTTGATAAAAAATGTACACAAAAAAACAAAAAAACTAAAAATCGATTTAGAATTTCAAATAATTTTTTACCAGTTGGAAAGGTAGGTGGACAAATATTTTATACGAAAATAGAAACTGTACGCTTTGCAATAGCAATGTTGTTGGAGATTAATTTCATTATATATTTATATTCACGAAATTTAGACAAGAAAGAAAGAAATATCTTAACAAATACTATGTAAATAGACCAAATATATACAAATTCCAGCAACTCTTCAGCTTAAAAAGAATTAGTGTTGTTAAAAAACATGTGTAAGTTTATATTAATTATTAACAAACAGTTTTGTGCTTCTTGACTGTAATTTTAACTGTTTTTAATATTTAGCTGCTCATCTGTTTGTATCGTGGTATATATGTTTATTATGTTTTATGTTCCTCTGATGCCACCGAATGGGGGTCATAGGAATAAATAAAGTTATGTTGTGTTCTGTCTAAATAAACTGCGTTAGTCGCAACACTCAATGGAGTCTGGTGTGATCATGGGTTTGAATGTCAGGAGAGTACTTGTTAGTATTGATGTAATCTTGGGTTTGAGTTTCAGTAGAGTACTTGTTAGTATGGGTGGGGTCCTGGGTTTCAGTTTCAGTAGAATACTTATTATTGTTGTGGCCCTGGGTTTCAGAGCCAGTAGAATACTTCTTAGTATTGGTGTCGTCCTAGGTTTGAGTTTCAGTATAGTACTTGTTAGTATGGGTGTGGTTCTGGGTTTGAGTGGCAGTGGAGTACTTGTTAGTATTGGTGTGGTCCTGGATTTGAGTGTCAGTAGAATACTTGTTAGTACTGGTGTGGTCCTTGGTTTGAGTGTCAGTAGAGTACTTGTTAGTATCGATGTTTTGGATTTGAGTGTTATGCAACAGAGTAGTTGGTAGTATTGGTGTGGTCTTGATATAGAAAGAAACTGATAATTCACTGAAGTAAAACACTTACTGTCATAGTGTTTATTTCCTGTACGCACGTGTACACTGCCAGGTCCTGTCACTATCACATTCCGCAAATGCTTGTCTTTTAGTCCAGATGGCAGACACGATGACACAAAATCTGTAGGGAAAAGTCAATATCAAGGTATTGATTGATGATATTTGTCAGTCTAAAAGAACAATTATAACTAACAAAAAACGACCTTACAAACTACACCAAAAAACGCACCAAAAATGGGTATGACTGAAATATATTGAATTGAAAATAATGCTCAATGATGCATTGGTTAAGCCACTGGGATAACAACTGATATATATCACCACATTGTCCAGTTAATGTGTGAATTTATAAATGACTTAAGTACAAAAAATACAATATTTATAATACAATACAGTCCTCTGTGATAATAAAAATATCATGGACAAGTTAACAATATAATCAGTGTCATAAACATTTTAGCATAAGTTTACGATGGAATGGAAAAGATTCCAGCACATTTCTTCTAACAAATGTTCGCAATATTGAACATGCAGCCATTTTACGGCTTTTAATTTTCGTGGAGAGCAATAATACAATATTAAAACGATTGTGTCATGTACAAAACTATTTTCGTAAATACTAGATTATTAGTACTATAGTAGTTTAAAGTGACAGACACTAATTTTTAAACATTAAGACATATTTTTTACCTAGACCCAAGTTTCAACCAATACAAATAGACACTAAGTTTGGTTAATTTACAATAAGCTGATTTTTAAGTACTTTATATAAAATATATTCACAGTGAATGTGTAACACAATCAAAGTAGATAAATATGTACAATGTGCACATAATCCTTGAGTGTCTTTTTAAACTATAAATTTCTAGGTTGGCGCTAAGGTTTCAAAAAGATGAAAATACACTATTTCTTGAAAAATAACTATTGGCTACGTTTCAAATAATTACAACAGATGATTGCGTAGTAAAGCAGGTCACACTTGAAAGGATCAAGTCAAGGACCAAGTTAAGGACGCACTCAACGATGTTTTGAAAATGTGGAATACTATCTTTATAATTCATAGGGCGGAATGGGAATAGTCAAATTGTAATTATTCTACTAGTATATAGTAATAGTAATACAGTAAAACCCCTCAAAACCGGAATTCCCCCAAAACCGGACGTTTTACATGGTCCCGTAATTTGCGTATCTTTTAACACTAAAATTTACCCCTCTAAACCGGATACCCCTCTAAACCGCACTGGACGAAATTATCCGGTTCCATTGTGTATTAGTGCTAATTTTACCTCAGAAAACCGGCCGGTCACCCTGACGTCAATCATTACTGCATTACTTCTACTTTGAATACCCACTCAGCCGAGGACATGATTGTGTACGAAGGGCTTATTACATGTGCACATGCTCGATTCTCGATTTCCGAGACCGATATTATTTATTTTAAAACGAATGTTTGCTGCTCCCAAAGCATGTGTCCGTTTTTATTATTGTGGGTGGGGGAATGTGTTTTTGGCGGTGTATCTGCACGTGTTTATTTGTTTGCGGAGTTTGATTCTCAAGACTTGAACCAGTCCCAAAGTTAATAAAACAAATGGTCACTTGCATGGACCACTGCACCAGGCTAGACATTCGTTCAAATCCGCGGAGTCGGTCACGAGATTGAACAGTTGTTAACAATAACACCAATTTTGGTGAGAAAAGCTATCAAGGCATTACACTCCAATTAAAACAAAGGACCCAGATTTGCAACTGGTTACAATCACTGTCTAGGTGGAGGAAATGTCATTGCAGTCAACACCCGTGTACAGAGGCCCGACAAAATTGCAAGAGACCTTTGTGAAGTGAACGCTGCTTTAAAATAACATAACATTTACTGAAATAATCTATACATGCATTTATTGTGGACTATTCAATGTAGTGTATCTAATAATGATAAAGGTCTTGGAAATTGTAAATGGTTTCAGCATTTTTTGTTTGTTTGTTGAGCCGGTAGAGGTCAAGTGATTGGTCAGTCAATCAGAGATGTCGTTAGTAATCAGTTAGTCTAACATGTGCTAGATGAGTGTTTTGTACAATAAATTGAATTGAAATTACCGAATACTCGTATTTTATATACATCTAACTTATATTAACTTTTATTTAGTTATTCCACTGGGCTAAATGTACACAATTAGATTATTATTATTTTTTCCCGATGTTATCAAACGGACATGTTTAGATGTTTTTCCGTTTTTGATTATTATATTAGTAGAGAACACCAACCAACAAACGGTTTACCACAATACTGAAACCTCTGTAAACCGGATACCCCTTAAAACCGGACTTTTTTCTTGGTCCCATGGCTGTCCAGTTTTGAGGGGTTTCACTGTAGTTGGGAAGTATGTAAAACGCGATTAAATAACCATTACTTCTCAGATACACATGCATCTTTAAAAACGTGAAAAATGCATTTTGTGGTGTTAGAAACACCAGGATGACCAGAAACTCTTTAGTTGTATGCAAATGGCCAATCTAAACAGTACAATATAAGTAATGTTTGACTTCAGTGACCATAGACGGCTCTAATCGTGAAACAATATACCTTAGTGTTTAAAAACTATGGTCTGTCCCTTTAATAGTTACAGTTAGCCTAATAGTATGTCATTTTGAGTGACCTGTGCTGGAATGACCCGTCTTTTAGGTGTATGCACGAGTGAACGCATGTCGCATATAATTAATGCATGTAATCCTGAATGTAGTTCAAACACTTGTGCTATTTGTTAAAAATGTCTCAGCTCTTTTGTTCCTGTACACTCATACTGAAAAAGCTATAGTCTTGTAGTTGGCATTCATCGGGACTTTACAAAACAGTTAGTGTCTCATATTTTGATTGGTCAGTTAAAAATAGATAGCAGTATTGAGAAGCACGTTGTCCAAATTCTATTTTTGAACAATAACAATAACAAAACAAATTATTTGTTTTGTAGCAGTTGGCTGTGTTTTATGTTTATTGTTTTACCGTATTCGAGATACAAGTATTGAGTAAATGTAACGTGTTACGTTTGTCTTGTTGTTGTTGTTGTTGTTGTTGTTTTTTGTTTTGTTTTTTTTGTTGTTGTTTTTTTTTTTGTGTTTTTTTTTAAATGGGACTTATTAGTAATTATTCTCATTAATGCAGTTTTCATGGTTAAATTAATAACACAAAAATCACAAATACGCGAATAATACCCATTCTACTATGTACTATGACTTTGGAAAATTCTCGATTCTGATTGGCTATACACCTTAAATTAGGTGTTAAATTTACGACAGCCAATTTTGATTTGTTAGGCTGCTTTACTCGTGTAGGAATAATAATATCAACAAAGAATCGAAGATGACAGTTATGTTTGACATGGGAACTCTGGTGGATATTTTCAATCCAGAAAGAGATATAATCCTGAATGATTCGATAACGACATGGAACTCGGTGATGGTGAACACAACAGAACAAGCGAAAAACAGAAAGAAAGTTAGTACACAGATTGTACTTTATACAAGACTAAATAGTAACTAAATGTAGCTTGTATAGAATCCCTAATACAAATACTATAGTACTACAGTCGTGTGTTTTGATTCAGTTGTCAACAGCACGTTAGCATTTAAAGGCTGACCCAAACCCAACAAAGATGCCGTGTTTAGCCAATTCACTACTTTTCGCTGCACGGATTAAAACTAGTTCCAACACTGAACATGCTTTTAGACATGTTAGAATGGAGATAAACATCATCTGACGTCAAACTGGAGGTCGTTTATCGTGCATTTAACACCTCTAACACGTTAGTTTTGAAATGTCATTTAGCAGTCTTAAAACAAGATAAACTACCTCCAATCTGACATTAGATGATGTTTATCTCCTACATTTACAATATTTGTTTTCTAGTCTATATGATACACCACCTGCTAGAGCACCAGCCTGAATTCCACCATGATCCACACAATCTCTTAGTACATCATTATGTGAACTGGATGATTGACCACCAACATCTACATGATCCTCTGAACTGGATGATTCACCATCAGCCTCTACATTGACAAACTGTGTCTTACAGTTTCGGTGTGGTATCCATTACATGTCAGTTGTCATCAGACTGAGCATTATATTAATTAAAATATGTTTAACAGATATAACGAATGAATTGGCAGACATTCCAAAAAATGCTATAAAGTAATTTCTTAATGTTAATATGAATTATCAAATAAATCCTACAATGCATAATCCTATTTAGCCTTATAAAATACTAAATCATTCTACTGCCTGTCACCCATTGCATCTCAAATATTTGGAAGAAGGGTACATACATGTATGTTTTCCCTTTGAATGAATGTAAACAAAAACATTACTGTATACCATCAGATGTATAAGACCTTACTCTTATATGGCTCCAGAACAGAACTGTATACAGAATCATTACAACTAATTATTCCTACACAAAATAAAATATGTTCATTGAAATATGTGTAATTTTGCAATCTCCAGGCAGAGACATAGGAACGTAATCATACTGTAAGAATGAGCTACTCTCCATATACTAACGTAAAAAACTATACGTATCTCTCCTTTATATTTCGATAGACTGTTAAAAAATGTACCCACATTCTTCATTTAATCTGCGCGAGTTTCTCTTTGGCTTAATCCTACATGACACCAAAACTATCCGTCCGCTACCGACCCTGATCGGGCTGCTGGTGCTCCCTTGCACCTGCCAGTGCGGGCAGGTCCCCTCTAAAAACCCACCACCCAAACCCCTTTCCTGTCCTGGATAGAGAAGCCGGCCAAGGCTGGCACCTATGCCCATGACAGTCACGCACTACATCAGCTTGCTCTGAATGTGCACGTAAACATCTATGACATGACATGACATACTGTAACCACACAACAGTAGATGGTGCTACTTTGGAGATTTGGATTTGTATGTTTAGATTTATTTGGTGCCTACAAATGTCACTTTTGATTGAAGGCATTACACAATAATGGCCACTATCTAAAACCATTGTAAACTGAAACATTTCCCCATGAAACTGTATATTACTTAATTAGTTCAGCAGCCAAATGGGAATTTTTGACTGAACCTGGAAAGTTTTTATATAGTTTTTCTCAATGGATTATGTAGTCAGAAGTGGCTCTTTTGAACATCTAACTGATGAACCAGTCATCACTGATGGATTTAAGAAATTCAAGATGGAGTCCAAAATAGCAATTATGTCATACATGCAACTTCCACCATATATACGCATGATGATACTTTTGGTATTTAGTTATAGGTTTTGGGGGCCAAGGAGTCATAGGTAGCTCAAGATGACCAACAATATTTCCAAAGATTTGAAAGGAGGCCATCTTGATTGCCATCTTGAATTTCCCACGACCTTAATGAAACTGTGGTTCACCGAGCATATTCTCAAAGGGGCCATCTTAATCTTCACAAATCAATCGACAAAAGTAAATTATACGTTTATACAAACGTTCCAGCATTCGTTCTTCTGGACGAAATGGTTGACTCCTATTTCATGGAAGAAATACCATGGCCTTGTTTGGGGCTGTACTGTTGAATGTGGTCCAGCTTGGGGCTGTACTGGTAACTGTGGCTCTGCCTGGGGCTGTACTGTTGACTGTTGTCCAGCTTGGGGCTGTACTGGTAACTGTGGGCCAGCTTGGGGCTGTACTGGAGACTGTGGTCCTGTTTGGGGCTGTACTGGTGATTGTGGCTCTGCCTGGGGCTGTACCGGTGACTGTGGTCCAGCTTGGGGCTGTACTAGTGACTGTGTTCCTGTTTGGGGCTGTACTGGCGACAGTGTTCCTGTTTGGGGCTGTAATGGTAACTGTGGCCCTGCTTGGGGCTGTACTGGTGGGTTTGGCTGTCTCTGCGTGACAGATATCTGTTGGTTGTTTTGCACTTCTTCCACACAGGGATCCCTCCTTTGCCATTCACCTGGTACATAAGCTGGTGTCCCCTTTGTCTTTGGACGTCTATCCTTAATACCTTCAAAAGATAAACAGTTAGACACGCCCACTCCAGGCTAATAGTACCGTACATAAAATAAACACAGGAAACATCAACCAATTTCCCTAAACAATGCATGTGCTTATGTAGGAATTTTAGTAGCTGGGTGGGGGCATAGCTTGTGGTAACTGCAGTTTATAGAGGAGTCGAGTCACGATCCCCAATAAATATTCTTTAGCAGGCATAGGTTTTGACACCCAAAACCCACCGCCTGCACACGTGTCTACATTAATTATGTATTATCTGAGATAAATGATAGTACCTGAAATTATAAACACTAAGGACAATTTTCTTACTAGTTTTCATGGGGATTAGACGTAGTCCAGTGGTAAAGTACTCACTTGATGCAGGGTCGTTTCGGATCTATCCCCATCGGTGGACACAATGGGCTATTACTCGTTCCTACCATTGCACCACAACTGGTATATCAAAGGCTGTGGTATTTGTAATACAGCTTGTTTGTGAGATGGTGCATATAAAAGTGACCTTACTATACTAATGGAAAAGTGTAGCGAGTTTCATGTACAAGTCTATATGTTACAATTACCACATGATTGACATCCAGTAGCCAGTGATTAATAAATAATTGTGCTCTAGTGTTGTCTTTAAACATGTCTAATGCAGGTTTTCTGTTAAAAAATATGAAGGATAACAATTATGTAACCTAAAATCTTTTAATTAATCGATACATTTTTAAAATGTTGCAGACAGATTATCATAAGAATTGTAATTTGTCAAGGTTCATGAAATGCAGAGTCCTGTTTTAAAAGAGTTCAAAGCCAGAACCACCTTGCAGGGACACTTAACTATGGTCTGGTTTGTTCTTATTACCACCCTCGACTATTTCTAGAAGAAAGCTTATAATGTAGTAACACAATAATGTTAAAGATTGTTTAAGTAATACATTTTACACAATAATAGGAATTTGCTTACAGTGCTACATATTTTATGATCAGTTTTATTACAACACTGACCAGAGCAGATACTAATAAAACACATCTGCACTACTTATCTGTAGTCCCACTGACTAGATCACATACTAGTAAAACATATGTGCATTACTTACCTGTATTCTCACTGACCAGAGCACATACTAGTACAACACACATACCTGCAATGTCAAAGACTAGAACACATAATAGTAAAACACGTGTACTACTTTCCTGTATTCTCAATGACCACAACACATACCAGTACAACATATGCACCACTTACCTCTATTCCCAATGATCAGAACACATACTAGTACAACACATCTGCACTAATTGCATGTAGTCACACTGACCAGAACACATACTAGTAAACACGTGTGTACTACTTACCTGTAGTACCACATACTAGAGCACACATACTAGTACAACACATGTGCACTACTTACTTGTAGTCCCACCGACTAAAGCATACACTAGTAAAACACATTTGCACTACTTACCTGTAGTCCCACCGACTAGAACACATATACTAGTACAAAACACATGCACTACTTACTTGTAGTCCCAATGACTATAGCACATACTAGTACAACACATGCACACTACTTACCTGTAGTCCCACTGACTAGAGCACATATAATATAGTACTGTCGGAAATAGAATACAAATTATTTTCATCAATTATTTCTTACATATTAAAGAGACAAGTAAATATTTTGTAAATATCTATTTAATGATAGTCTACCTAATTTAGCATTTACTTGCTTGGGCGTTCATTGATGTTCAAGGTGGTGTTTACTCTTGAAATAAAAATAAAAAAATGTCAGTAAAGAGGTGATCTGTGCACTTTATTGGAACAGACTAACAGATTTTGGTCAACATGTTTCAATTTCAGTGCTGTTACAATATATGAGGGACTGTTTCTGATGATGGTTTGCCCCATACCTCTCCAAAACAATATGCCCATAAAATGACTCTAGGAAATAATTTTATCTACTGGTAGAAAATACTGCCCATAAATGATTATAGGAAATAATTTTATCTACTGGTAGAAAATACTGTTTTTATTTGAGAATCTGTATCACAGCTCGCATTATATAGCACCTTTAAATTGTTGCAACATTGAGTAAATTTCTAATGTACTTATATTGAATTTATATTTAATAAATATGTTTGTTATAATTAATGATTTATGCTGCAATTCAAAATAATAAGTTAACTTGCAGTTTAAGGGTTGTTTAAGGGTAAATGAAATTGACACATATCGATCAAAACCTGTTATAGTATGTTTCAATAAAGGTCACAAATCACCTGTTTACTGACATATTTAGTTTCATTTCAAGAGTAAACACTACCTTGTACATCAATGAGAGCCCAAACAAATAAATGCTAAATTAGGTAAAGTATCATTGAATGGGTATTTACAAAATATTTACTTGTCAGTTTAATATGAAAGAAATAGTTGACGAACATAATGTTTATTCTATTTCCGACAGCACATACTTGACACACGCATTTGCACTACATACCAGTAGTCTCACTGACCAGCACATACTAGTAAAACACATGCCCACTACTTACCTTTAGTCCCACTGGACTCGGTTCTACGTTGCTTACTACAGCAGTTTCCAGCCATTCTATTTCCATCGATAATCGTTACCCATCACCTACAGATGTGTAAAGTTGAGAGAAATAAAAACATGTTTGTGCAAAGCAACGATATTGAAACTATAACAAAATGTTCATCCACTGAATGTATGTATATGGTGTTTCATAACTGGTTCCGAAATCATTGTATTACAAGTTTTTAAAAATCTCCAGGATTATGTGTGGATCAATGTATATTGGACATGTACTATAAAATTAAGTGGTGCTAATGGAAAACAAATGTTACTTGACCTGTGAAGATTTCTGATAACAATGTACTGTCAGGTACAAGAGCAACTTTTTTCAATTACATGTATGTATTATAATGTTATAGACTGAACATTTTATTATATGCATATAACCATGAACTAATTTTATTATATAGATATACGAAAACCATCAAGGTGATATTTGCTGAAAAATCTTATTTTCACTGCATTTTAGCTGCAATGAAATGTGCAGCAAATAAACATGACTGAAAGTTTATATTCTTGTATGAAGACATATTTCAAATGTGCACATCTTCAATGTTGGCAGATAATGTACCCAAGATTTTGCCATTATTGAGGTTCAAGGGCAGAGGAATAGGTTTCCCAGTAGGGCCTCTATAGGTCCAACATATAGGACTCAAGTACTCGAGGGTCAAACTCGATCCAGACCCGAGTACCCGCAACTTACATTAGATTGTAATGAGACTAAGGAATACAGTAAAATAGCACCATGCATCTTAATTCCAGCACTGAACATGGTTGCCAAATCAAGCCATTGTACTGCATTTAGAAACTGGTTGATATGTTCAGTTGTGTGATGGACGGACGGCCGGTTTGAAAAGAGAAACTTGCAAATGATCATACAATTATTGCGTAACTTGTATCACTGATTATTTACTGCTGACATTACTTTTCTACATTGTCCAATGCATTATAATCTTGCTAGACTCGGCCCAAGCCTGAGTACTCATGGAGACCCTATTACCGAGTCGGGCCAGTATTATATCGAAACCATTTTCCCGATGCCCTGTCGGACCATGGAGCAACCGTAGTGATATTAAAAGCTGAAAATGTAAGCAGGAATTGTATGAGTACTATATGAGTTCTTGTCGAAATATTCATCGATCATAGAAATAAAACTATTTTAAGAACACTCTTCATGTAATTTGTGTGTGTCTTAGTTAGCTTTGTTACGATGGGTTTTAGTTTGAAAGTAACAGCTATGAATGTTCATTTTATTTCAACCTGGACAGCACAATTCCCGAAGGGTGTACTGAACGTGAATGAGTGAATCTTTAACAATATCCCAGCACAAAAAAAAAAAA
>JAECMU010104309.1:933-14892 GCA_016106625.1 Dracogyra subfuscus
AAAGAGGGTACGTGATACATGTTAATACATGTTATTTAAACCTAGCAGTATACCAAGTGTATTGAACATGTACACAGAACCAGTCGAAGCTCAGATATCAGTATTTACGAATTACCTTGATGAAAATAGCCGGGTGTATCGTAAACGTATTATTTTACTTTTGAATCATACTATATCGAAATGCAGGCAATATCGCGCGTCACGCACTAGTCATTTTAAGAAATAAATGGAAGTGACGTCACAAGGGTGTCATACTTCTGTTATGTCACATGTCAGAAATATAGCATCATATAAGACAATGTTTACGTAACTGTTTATTGTAAAGCATCCGACTTGTTCTAAAATAATATACACGAACATAACTCATGTAAATAACGTGTTGTTGATACCGCGTCAATAACAAACAAACAAGTAAAGCGGTTTAGGGACAACTCAATACTCTGTGACTAATTTATGGACAAAGACCACCACACCGAATGACCAGTTTATCCTGGTAGGTAATAGAAACGTAGAAACAAGGTACTCTTGTTTCGCCCACTTCTACCTAGCAGTCACGGTTCATTTGACACGTATGTTCACTATAACGCACTGGAGTATTTAGGAATGTTATCACCTTATTGTATCAATTGGTCGGTATGCCCACTGTAACCTAGTGGATTGTTGAGGAATGTAATCAAATGATTGTATCAGTAGAACGACTCTTGATGAACTGATGCACCGAGTTAATATCTGCACTTTCTTTAACACTAATGCTAGTATCAGACTGTCAACAGTTAATACGAAGTTGGCCAACTCGACGGTTGCGTTGTAATTTACCCAACTTTCGACTTACGATGGGTGCGCTGATATTAACAACTAATGGATTATAAGACGATAATCGAGTTGTAAGAGCGCTCAGACTAGCAACTGGATAGTCGTAGAAGTCGTCACAGCAGAAACTTGGCCAACTTTGTGCTAGCAGTTGGTAGTCTAAGTCTACATTGTATTACGATCATCGAGTTGTAAGAGCGCTAAAACTAGGAACTTAACAGTCGTAGAAGTTGCGAGAGCAGAAAATATGTCAACTCTGTGCTGGCAGTTGGTAGTCGTAACCTAGCATAATATAAATTCATGTCTCTGCTTGACTGTCAGTCTGTTTGTCCGTACATATGCCTGTATTTCTTGTGCTGCAATCTATTGCACAAGTGGGTTGTGTTAAATATCATCTCAATGTTTCATTGCACGTTTCTGTTACTATATTTGTTTTTCAATATAACAAACAGAGAGATTAACTGTATTGCATTTTAAACAGCTTTTGAATATATAATGTGGCAAAAAGTAATTATTCTAATATAAAATAAAATCTCTTTAACCGTAACGAAGTGAAGTTAACCACATTACTAGATGCCAGTGATTTATTAACAAAGTTAAAGTGTTTTTTGTTTGCTTCACGGCACCACTAGAGCACATTGATTTGATTTAATAACAATGGCTATTGGATGTCAAATGTGTTACATTAGCAGCTAGATTATTTTATATGAACGTTTCCAAAGACAGGACAGCACATACCATTTTGATATACCATTCATGTGGCATTAGTTGGGATAGAAAAAAACTGAGTTACAGTGGGACCCGCTGCCAAAGGATGCACTAATAATACACGACCGAAATCTAAAGCAATCACTTAAAACAAGTCGCACACAATTGAAGGTATGTGTGGGGATGAGATGAGAGGTGGGTTGGGGTGAGTGGGTGATGGGATTTAAAAACATAAAAAAAAGAAAGAAAGGAAAAGCAACAATAACTGAAACATACAAAATACTGCTCCACATAAAAGCAACACAAAAATGTTATAACTTATATACGTTAAGGGAAATAATCAACAACACAAGGGTGAACGAGTTAATTCCCTTGTACATATACACGTGAGATTACTAACCACTAATCCACTGTCCTGGACTGCCAGCCAAAAGAGCTGAGGTGTGTGCCTAGCACTGCGTGCTTGAACCTTGATTGGATATAAGCACGAAAAAATAAGTTGAAACAAAAATTAAAAACGTTTGTGTTGTTTAACGACACCACTAGAGCACACGGATTTATTAATCATCGACTATTGGATCTCAAATAGTTGGTAATTTTGACATGTAGTCTTAGAGAGGAAACCCGCATTTTTCTATTAATAGCAAGGGATCTTTTATATGCATCATCCCACATACAGGATAGCACATACCACGGACTTTGATATACCAGTCGTTGTGCTCTGGCTATAACGAGAAATAGCCCATCACCGGCGATCGATCCCAAACCGACCGCGCATCAAGCATGCGCTTTACCACTGGACTTCGTTCCTCCCCACGTGGGATGGATAAAAATCTACGGTAAGGCTTTGATAAACTAAAGTACTGTCGGAAACAGAATACAAATTATTTTCGTCGATTATTTCTCTCATATTAAACTGACAAGTAAATATTTTGTAAATATATTTAATGATACTCTACTTAATTTAGCATTTACTTGTTTGGGCTTTCATTGATGTACAAGGTGGTGTTTACTCTTGAAATTAAAATAAACATGTCAGTAACAGGTGATTAGTGACCTTTATTGGAACAGACTATAACACATTTTGATCTATATGTGTCGATTTCATTTACCTTTAAACAAACTGCAAGTGAACGGATTATTTTGAATTCAGCATGAATTATTAATTATATGAAACATATTTATTGAATATAAATTCAATATAAGTACATTAGAAATTTACACAATTTTCCAACCATTTAAAGGTGCTATATCATAGTTATATGCGAGCATTTGTTTGTGATAAAGATTCTCCAATAAAAATGTACTTTTTTACCAGTAGATAAAATTATTTCCTATAATCATTTATGGGCATGTTGTTAAAGGTGTCTTCTTTAAATGTTAAATAAAAAATTTACATTAAAAAAAGAAAGAAAAAAAAGATTTGCAATAGCTGTCATTGTGCAACATTAAGATAGCACCTTTAATACCGGTATAATGGATCACACAAAAGTTACTTGTGTACTTATAGATGACTACAAATATTTTGTTTTGGAGAGGGATAGGGTTAAACCATCATCAGAAATAGTCCCTCACATATTGTAAGAGCAATGAAGTTGACACATGTTGACCAAAATGTGTTATAGTCTGTTCCAATAAAGTGCACAAATCACCTGTTTACTGATATTTTTCTTTTAAAGGGACATACCCTAGTTTTTAAACACTAAGGTATATGTTTCACTATTATATCCGTTTTTTGACAACTGAAATCATACTTTACTTAGTTTTTATGGTTTAGATGATCAATCTCCGTACATCCGAAGTGTTTTTGGTCATCATGGCGAATTTAATATCACAAAATACATTTATCATATTTTTTTAAAAGGCACGAGCCTCTGAGAAGAAAATGTTGTGGAGTCGTGTTTTAGTCCGTTTTTAGAGGGTATTGCACCATTTCAAAGTGACAGATTCAGTTTAACTCAACTGTAACTTTATCCAAATGTGTTTCAGGTTTCTGTATTAACTAAACTTAGTGTTAATTTTCATGGGTTGAAACTAGGGTATGTCCCTTTAATTTCAAGAACCAAAACAAGTAAATGCTAAATTAGGTAGACTATCATTAAATAGATGTTTACAAAATATTTACATGTCAGTTTAATATATAAGATATAATCAACAAAAAACGTTTTTATTCTATTTCCGACAGTACTGTAGTTAGTTTCGAAGAATTGCATAGAATATATAGAAACATTATTGGCTTGAAAAGTATGATTGCACATGTGCTCTAGGGTATGTATACGGTGTAGGTACAATGTAGTTATCAAGATGGGTAGTATAGGGTTAGGGATGAGTGGAAATGATAATATCATAATATATGCTTTTCTCTCAATCTTCAGGCGAATAGAAAACTAAATAGTGCCAGTATTAGCTGTCATTATTAAAGAGAAAATAATAATATGTATATGAATTCGATATTACTTTATTTTCTATGTAATTGGAGTATGGCTGAATGCGATATGCTGACTGAAGCTGTAGCAGTTCATTCATTTCAACTTCGTGTTTCGTGTTTATAATCCAATTAAGGTTCAAGCACGCTGTCCTGGACACACACACACACACACACCTCAGCTATCTGGGTTGTCTGTCCAGAACAGTGAGTTTGTTAGTGATTAGTGAGAGAGAAGAGGATGTAGTGGCCAGATTGGGAGCCGGTACCGGGGTGCGAACCCACTACCTAACACAATTATGTCCGATGACTTAACCACGACTCCATTCAGGCCGTTGCTGTAACTGCGTCTTCTTTCTTTTCTTTTCTTTAATATTGTTTAACGTGCACATTCAGAGCAAGCTGTTATAGCGCACGCCTGTCTTGGGCACACACCTCAGCTATCTGAGCTGTCTGTCCAGGACAGAATAGAAATTAGTGGGTTAGTTGTTATTGTTAGTGAAAGAGAAAAGAGGGTGTAGCGGCCATACACCTACCCAATGAGTCCTTAAAAACTCGCTCTGGGTGGGAGCCGGTACCGGGCTGCGAACCCAGTACCTACCAGCCTGTTGTCCGGCGACCTAACCGCTAAGCCACCGAGGCCGGTCTGTAACTGCGTACTGCGGTCAATCATTTATAAGACATTTAATTATGTAATACAGTATATCAAAGGCCGTGGCATGTACTGTTCCCCCTACACAAATGGGAGCCCGTACGCCTTTCCTTCTCTTCGTTTCAAGCTATCTCTCGCGCTCTCCCCGGATCTCTCTGTCGTTGTCTCTTCTTCTGTCTGTCCGTCTGTCTCTGTTTCTCTTTCTATCTCCTTACACGTCCCTCCATATCTCTCTTGCTCTCCGCGGCTCTGTTTCTGTCTGTCTGAAATCTTTTCTACGGGCTCCAATTTTTGTCGGGGGCCTTTGCCCGTATTAAACGCAAATGCCCGAATTTGAATAACAAAATTCATTCATATTAGCATTTCTAACAAACAGCTATATAAGATTGCAAACGAATCAGTACGCTTTTTTACATGGACTACAACTAAATTTGAGGGTAGAATGATGGAAGTACATGTTGAAAAGGTCTAACGTTAGCACATATTGACATAATGGTTTTTTTTTTTTTTTTTTTTTTTTTTTTTTTTTTTTTTGACAGAATACCGTTATAATTTATACCCGAATTAGAGGTTTTCCTCCAGCCCTGAGGAGGGGCTGGGGGCGCAGTTATTCCTCCGACCCCCTGTCTCGTACGCTTATCTATCTCTCTCCCTCTCTCTTTCCACACCACACATACACATACCATACACATATACATTACACACACAAACACACCACACCACACATACCACATACATACACACACACACACACACACACACACACACACACACCACATACATATACATTACACACACAAACACACCAAACACCACACATACATACACACACATAGACACCACATACACAACGCACACACACATACCACATGCACACACCACACACACCGCACACACACATACCACATACACACACCACACACATACACACCCACCCACACCACACACATACACATCACACACATACATACACACACCACACACACACACACACACATATATATATATATACACATACATACACACACACACCACACACACGCATACACAAACACACGCGCGCACACATACTAAAACCAAAACCAAAACCAAAATCTAACACACATTTCACCAATAAAGTACATTTTCTGATAAAAATATGCGACAGCAAACCAGAGTAGTTTCCCTTCAATCAAAAATAAAATGAAAGGTCAACATTAACAAATAGTTTAATTTGGTTGAGTCTATCAACAAAAAAAAGGGAAATTATAGTTAATGTTTCATACCACACAAAATTACTAGATAAATATGATAATCTATGCATCATGTAATTCGTCGATATGGACGATACATTTTAATGCGCATAGTAAATTACGTTTACAGTTGGCTATTAAAAACGTAATGCAAGTACAGTCCAAATCCTTTTATTTCAGTGTCAGACCTTTGTTCATTACTTACGTTAATGGTTTCCTGAATAATACACCTATTAGAAATAATAATCAGTTAATGCATGTTTAATAAGGCGAAGCCTGTAAATGCATCAGCAATTATTAATTTGTGTTAGGAACATATTTATTTATATACTAGTATTTATTTATTTACTTAACAATACATTGTCTTAAGGGCCGATCACACTGGCCCGAATTCCATTCCGTTTGTTTTCCGAATAGGAATTTGGGTGTTCGGGAAGCGAACGGATCATATTCGGGAAGCATTCGGTGTGTTCTAGGAGCATACTGGCTGTTCGGCTCCTTACGAATGCATACGGAACTGCATTTGGTTGCTCTATCCGAATGTGGCGTCCATGTGTATTCGGGAAGTATTCGGGAAGCCTGCATCTAGTTCTTGGTGCATTCGGAATGAAAATTTGGAGGTGCTGGGTTCCGTATGCTTTCCGAACACCCCGAATGAACCTAGAACATGACGAATGCTTTCCAAACGTTTTCAGTATCCATTCGGAAAGCGTGCGGAAAGAGTTCAGTCCATTCTAGGTCGATTCGCCGTGTTCTGAAAAGCATTCGGAAAGCATACGGAAAGCTTTCGGAAAGGAAACCTTTCGAAGTCAACATACGGGAAGTACTCGGTCTATTCTAAAAGCATTCTGAAACCATACTGAAAACATTCGGGAAACATTGGGAGAAAACACATTCGGAGGGACATTCGGCCAGTTTAAAAAAATCAAACCACTTTCGTATACGGAAGCTCATTCGGGCCAGTGTGATCGCCATATAACTCTCTTACCCGCATCTCAATTTCAGGAGGAGCACTAGCGAAACATCTGAAGAGATTCCAGTAATTTGATGTATACAACACAATTACTACAATTCTGCAATGGATCCCAGCTCACTGCATCATTGGTGGGAATCACAAGACAGACAGGCTCGCCACAGATGGAGGAGGTCAAAGACTACCACAAACCAGCCTGTCTTACCGATATATCAAAACCATAGCCTACCACTGCTGGAACACGGTTTTCAAACACACGACTGGAGACTTCAAGTCACACCAGGATCCCATCCACCACCTTACCCGTACAGACCAGTGGCGATCTCGCAGTGCAATGCTAAAAGACTTATAAAGAGGATACTTTGTTGTCGAGCAAAGCCAAAGTGACCTTTATTAAAGGGACATACCCTAGTTTCAGTGAAAATTAACATTAAGTTTAGTTTAATTTACAACCTGTAAAACATTTTTATAAAGTTACAATTGAGTGAAGCATGAGTCTTTGACTTTGAAATGGTGAAATACCCTCTAAAATAGAATACAACTCGACTACATAACTATTATTTCTCAGAGGTACGTGCCTTTTTAAAATATGAAAAATACATTTTATGATATTAAAAAACATCAGGATGACCAAAAACACTTCGAATGTACGGAAATGGATACTTTAAAGAATCAAATTTAAGTAAAGTATGATTTCAGTTATAAAAAAACAAACGCCTCTAATAGTCAAAACTATGTCTTAGTGTTTAAAAACTAGGGTATGTCCCTTTAATTAAGCCCCAGACTGCTGTCTGTCTACTGCGTACTGAAAGTACACCTGAATAGGATAAGTGTTACAGAACCCTCACTCAGCGACTGTGGAATTACAATGGATCCTAGCCACTGTGGCATTGGTGGCAATGAGAATACAGGAGTAAGACAAAGACAACCAGAAACCAGCCTGTCTCAGCGAGAGATCGAAACCATCACCAAACACTGCTGTAACACAGCTCTCAAAAACAAGGCTGGAGAGTACAAGCCACACCAAGACCTCATCCATCACGTCAGCTGTACAAAGCAGACTGCCATCTTCCGGCTGTTTACAGCACACTGCGGACTGAAAAGAACTGGGGTTGTGGAATCCTCACACGCGCTGGAACCATGTCCACATCTCACCCAGTTGTCAGACGATACCTGGTCAATAGGAGCAGCAGTGAAGACCAAACTTTGGGGGACAGTAACACACCCGTGGAAGACGTCCCAGTTCACGATATCAGCTGTGAAGACCAAACTCTGGGGGACAGTAACACACCCGAGGAAGACGTCCCGGTTCACGAAGCAGCTGTGAAGACCAAACTCTGGGGGACAGTATCACACCCGAGGAAGACGTCCCGGTTCACGAAGCAGAAAACCAAACTCTGGGGGACAGTAACACACCCGAGGAAGACGTCCCGGTTCACGAAGCAGCTGTGAAGACCAAACTCTGGGGGACAGTATCACACCCGAGGAAGACGTCCCGGTTCACGAAGCAGAAAACCAAACTCTGGGGGACAGTAACACACCCGAGGAAGACGTCCCGGTTCACGAAGCAGCTGTGAAGACCAAACTCTGGGGGACAGTATCACACCCGAGGAAGACGTCTCGGTTCACGATATCAGCTGTGAAGACCAAATTCTGGGGGACAGTAACACACCTGAGGAAAACGTCTCGGTTCACGGTATCTGCAGGACCACGACTTTTACACAACCGTCGAATGTAGAATAAGAAGAACTAAATGAAATTAGTCATATATTTTCCAAAATAACACGAAATTAATTATATGTTTCGAAAAAAATAAATACGAAATTAGTCATGCTTTCGATAATAACACGTAATTAGTTATGTTTTCGATAATAACACGAAATTAGTCACGTTTCCAATAATAACACGAAATTAGTCATGTTTTCCAAAATAACACGAAATTAGTATTTTTTTCCAAAGTACCACACAACTGGTATTATATTTTAAAAAATAATGCGGAATTATTTATATGTTTTCAGTGTGTTATTACAGTCTGGCTTAAACTGTACAATAAAAAGTTTTATTCGACCGCGATATTTTGTTGGAGACCCAAGGAGCCCACTACTCTATTTTAAGTCATATAAATACGTTTGGTTTTGTATAAGGTGAGGGGTATTCTTTATTACCACCACCGAACCACGTTATATTATTGTTACACACCCACCCATTAACATCCTAGATCTGTACTTGAAAACTTTGTGACTTTTCACAATACTAATAGTTGTTGTTGTTGTTGTTGTTGTTACAGAGGTAGTAGCAGCAGTAATAGCAGTAGTAGTGGTAGTAGTAGTAGTAGCTGTAGTAGAAGTAGTAGTAGTTATTGTAGTAGTAATAGTAGTAGTAGTAGTAGTAGTAGTAGTAGTAGTAGTAGTAGTAGTTGTTGTTGTTGTTGTATGTGTAGTTGCAGTGGTAGCAGTAATAGTAGTAGTACTAGTAGTAGTAGCTGTAGTAGAAGTAGTAGTTATAGTAGTAGTAGTAGTAGTAGTAGTAGTAGTAGTAGTAGTAGTAGCAGTAGTAGAAGTAGTAGTTATAGTAGTAGTAGTAGTAGTAGTAGTAGTAGTAGTAGTAGTAGTAGTAGTGCTAATAGTATCAGCAGTTGTTATGTGTATGTGTGTTTTATTCGAATATGATGACCTACTTTGAAAGTAGCTAAATTGATTATTATATGGAGAGAATAAAACACATCGTATATTAGGTTTATATGGAGAGAATAAAACACATCGTATATTAGGTTTATATGGAGAGAATAAAACACATCGTATATTAGGTTGATGAAGTAATGGATTATTGATCGTTATTAACCGACACATCAACTGGTGTGTCACAAACAAACAGAGTTAATTAGTGCTAAATATATCATATGTCTTATAAAGCATCTTGTTAGATAATAATCATAAGACGTCATTTCCATTAGATAAAATGGCCCCTGAACTCCGAATTTTGTTTTTGAAAGGCAAATAAAGTAAAGTATATAATAAAGCATATGTCAACTTTGTGGCTAAATTAGCATAGGTATCAAACGTATGTCAATATAGCAGCTAAATCTGAGTAGGTGTCAAATATATGTCAATAAAGCTGTCTAGATTAGGTTTCTTTAATACTACAAAAACTACAGAGTTATATCAATATAGTTTGCTCTCTATTAGCTACATTAGTTGAATGTCACGTGGTTCGCACACTTAGTGGCATTCTAAGTTAGATTAGGTGTCTCGGAATCTTTCGTAGACCACACATTACTTGAACATAATGGATAAGCTACGTCATCGAGATCTATAAATAGAATACGCCGACTAAAACAGAAGCACGGTGCTTGTTGGTTTGCTATGAGAGAAATAAAATACCTTATTATTCTGGTAGGTTAAAAAACATTTCTGCCCGTGGCGCCGACAGGTGGCGCTGTCAGTCGGTCCGTGCACGGCATATTCACAAACAACATAGCCAACATTTTGGAGCGACCGCTTAGCTAGTCACGTGACCCAGCGCCATTACTCGTGTTTCATAACGTCAACACGCCCTGGTGATTCTGGCGGCCAGACACGCAAATACGCCGCTGTTTCTACGTCAGCGGTGGTGGCATTATTTCACGATTAGCGTCGTGTTCGGCAAAAGCTTTACGTTTAGAAACAATAAGGCAAACGGTCGTGTCTGATTATTAACACTGAAATAACGCGGCGAAGTTGGTGTTGATTCGTCCGCGAATGACAGTTATTGCACGCCGTTAAGATATACACGTGGGATACAGCTGTACACTAACTTCTAGCATGGCGTACGAAGTCTTTAATCATTCGACACGCGAGGAAGAGTGCTATCGTAAAAGAAGCGGAACATTTTATTTCGAATACGGCTCTTGCATGAGAATGTCATACATACACACAACAAAGATTTATAGGTTGAGGTCCATGCCAAACAGATCCAGTAAATACATAAAGGAGTCTTTTAGAAATGACCACGTGGGCGGTCGGCAGTTTGCTTTAGCACACACTGTCTGTAAAACAAAGTTCGAATGATTGCATCCATGTGATCGTATCTAGATTAACCTTTAACTAAATGAAAGTAAACTGGCGCAAAATTCATGTTATTAAATTACGACATCGGGATATACTAGTATACAAATATAGTCACCATTAGAAGTTTTTCATTTCTAAGATATTTGATTCATAATTTTGAACAATCATGTTTTTCATATTTATCGAAAATTTTACACCTAATAAAGTAAAATGATCAGACCCCAAACCAGCTTCCACTTTGATGGATGGAAAACCTCTTTTGAAAACATTTTACTATCAGTCCAAATAATTTGTGATTTTGAGTAGTTTATTTTTAAGCCTGAGACATCTGCATATATATCTAATACTATTAAAGTAGTCCAAGGATTTGGGAGATCCATCTAAAATAAAGGTGGTATCATCTGCATATTGAGATAAAATATATTCTTCCCCCTTTATATTGATGCCTTTAATGTCAGTAGACTTTCTGATTAATACTACTAAAATTTCAGCACAGATTATAAAAATATAGGGGGAGAGAGGATCACCTTGTCGACATCCCCTTTCCAATTTAAAACTCTCTGACAGAAATTCATTTTGTAGTACTCGAGATTCTGAATTATTATAAAGGGTCTTAATCCACGTTTTAATTGAATTTTTGAAGTTAAAGATGTCTAGCACTTATTCAATAAAACCCCAGGAGACTGAATCAAATGCTTTTTCGAAATCAATTAATACCAGCATTCCAGGTATTTTATGTGCCTCAGTATAGTGCATTATATCATACATTAATCGTATATTTTCACCTATATATCTACCTTTTATAAACCCGGTTTGATCTTTGGCTATAATTTTATCTAATACCTTTTTAATTCTATTAGCAATGCACCCAGAAGCTATTTTGTATATGAAGTTTAGTAAAGTAATTGGTCGCCAGTTTTTTAAAAAATTGTTTGGATTTGTTTGTTTTCGGTATACACGTAATGATTCCTAGTTTTTGACTACTTGACATTTCATTTATCTTATAACTGTAATTTATTGATCTAATAATGAAATGACCTAAATCTATCCAGAACATCTTTACAAATTCAGCTGAAAAACCATCTGAACCAGGGCTTTTGTCATTTTTCATATTTGTAAGAAACTGTAATGCCTCAGTATATTCTATTTTCCCTTCTAATTCTTCCGCTTCTGCATCTGTTAATTTATTTAAATCAATGCTATTAATCTTTGTTATGTTAGTATTTTTTTTTTTTTTTTTTTTTTTTTTTTTNNGGGGGGGGGGATTTCTTTTCGAGTATAATCTTTTATAAAATTGTTTTGTTTCCGCTAAAATTTTAGTTTGTTCAGTTATTACACTCCTGTCATCAAGTTCCAGTCTTGCGATGAATTTACTATTATAGTTTCGGTTTTCCAGATTGCAAAAATATTTTTCTCCTTCTTCTATCCATTTTGCTCTAGATCTAATGAATTTACCCTTTAGCTTATGTCTTCTTATTTCTATTAATTGGTTTCTCTTTCTTTCTAAGTCGTCTGGATTAGTATTATTTTCATTTTCTTCTAGCGCTTTTATTTCGTCACAAAGTTTTAATTCTAATGTATTTTCGGATTTTTTCTTGAAGGTAGAGTACGCAATGTTTTTTTGTCTTATTTCCATTAGTAAAACTTCTAAGAACAGTTGATCATTGATTGTAAATTGAATGTTTTCATTAGATATTGTATCTATGTAGCGGGCAGCATAACCCAGTGGTACAGTGCCCGCCTGATGCGCGGTCGCTCTAGGATCGATCCTCGTCAGCTAACCACTGGGGTTTTCTCGACATAACCATATGTCCGACGCCGATATAACCGTAATTATAATGTGTTGAGTGCGTGGTTAAACAAACAACAACAACAACAACAACAACAATTGTATCTATGTTTTCAAGATTATATATAGGGATTGCATACTGACATTTAATATTTTTAATTGTTTCTTTAATGGAATCAACACAATGTTTGTCCTCTGTGTTTGTGTCTCTCTGTGTTCTGTGTATGTGTATCTCTGTGTTCTGTGTCTCTCTGTGTCTGTATTCTGTATCTCTCTGTGTCTGTATTCTGTCTCTCTGTGTTCTGTGTCTGTATCTCTCCGTGTCTGTATTCTGTGTCTCTCTGTGTCTCTCTGTGTCTGTATTCTGTGTCTGTGTTCTGTGTCTGTATCTCTCTGTGTCTGTATTCTGTGTCTGTGTTCTGTGTCTGTGTCTCTCTGTGTCTGTATTCTGTGTCTGTGTTCTGTGTCTGTGTCTCTCTGTGTCTGTGTTCTGTGTCTCTCTGTGTTCTGTGTCTGTATCTCTCTGTGTCTGTATTCTGTGTCTATCTGTGTTCTGTGTCTGTATTTATCTGTGTCTGTATTCTGTGTCTCTCTGTGTTCTGTATCTGTATCTCTCTGTGTCTGTATTCTGTGTCTGTGTTCTGTGTCTGTGTCTCTCTGTGTCTGTATTCTGTGTCTGTGTTCTGTGTCTCTCTGTGTTCTGTGTTCTGTGTCTGTATCTCTCTGTGTCTGTATTCTGTGTCTCTCTGTGTTCTGTGTCTGTATTTATCTGTGTCTGTATTCTGTGTCTCTCTGTGTTCTGTGTCTGTATCTCTCTGTATCTGTATTCTGTGTCTCTCTGTGTTCTGTGTCTGTATCTCTCTGTGTCTGTATTCTGTGTCTCTCTGTGTTCTGTGTCTGTATATCTCTGTCTGTATTCTGTGTCTCTCTGTGTTCTGTGTCTGTATCTCTGTGTCTGTATTCTGTGTCTCTCTGTGTTCTGTGTCTGTATCTCTCTGTGTCTGTATTCTTTGTCTCTCTGTATTCTGTCTCTCTGTTTTCTGTGTCTGTGTCTCTCTGTGTCTGTATTCTATATCTCTCTGTGTCTGTATTCTGTGTCTGTGTTCTGTGTCTGTGTCTCTCTGTGTCTGTGTTCTGTGTCTGTGTCTCTCCGTGTCTGTATTCTGTGTCTGTATTCTGTGTCTCTCTGTGTCTGTATTCTGTGTCTCTCTGTGTTCTGTGTCTGTATTTATCTGTGTCTGTATTCTGTGTCTCTCTGTGTTCTGTGTCTGTATTCTGTGTCTGTGTTCTGTGTCTGTGTCTCTCTGTGTCTGTGTTCTGTGTC
>JAECMU010104341.1:3627-14903 GCA_016106625.1 Dracogyra subfuscus
GGACTTCGGCCCAGCGGACGAGGTACTACTTCTTCTTCCTGATGAAAAGGGCCCTAGAAGTACATCGGTCCACTGGGCAGGCGGTGCCTCCGGGGATCCATTCGGCCGGTTGTCTTACGGACGACCCGTCGCCGTCCGGCTCCGGGTCTCCGAAAAGAAGGTTAAGTTCCTCTTGGGCCACAAGTACATCTAAAATGTCCATATCCATCTCTGTAATAACCAAACAAAAATATAACAATAATAATTAAATAAATAAATAATAATAATAATAAATAATAATAATAATAATAATAATAATAATAATAATAATAATAATAATAATAATAATAATAGATAAATAAATATATATTTTATTTAATTACTCTTATTCAATTTGAAACACATCCCCTGTTTAAAACTAGGGAGAAAACCTAACGTGGGGTTTAACAACGCGCTTAGTACGTCTAATAAGTCCCATCCAGCTTCCTCCCTCGTGTCTACACCAATTACCGCCTCTATGTCTACATCAACTTCCTCCCCCATGTCTGTCCTTTCGGCTACTTCTCCCGGTCTCCCATCGATCACATCTGTCTCCAACCAGTTTAACGGGAGGTCAGAACATGTACAACGCTTAAGGTGATCTACATGGATTGCTCTCGGTCTTCTACGTTGTTTTTCCTGTATGACGTACGTAATATCCGAAAGCCTTTTTATTACCAGATAGGGACCAGTCCAACCTTTACCCAGATTTTGTTTAGCATCTGGGGGATACCAATACCACACCCATTCTCCTACTTTATAGGACCTTTCCTTTAGCTTTAAATCATAATGTCGTTTTTGGCGTGGAACACTTTTTGATAGATTGCCTCTAACAAATTCGTGTGCCTCCTCCAAAGCATCTTGAACCCATTCCACATATTCGATGTGGCAGGGCGGGTCTGGTTCTTTAAGGGGTTTTCCCACTAAACAATCAATAGGAAGGGAGATTTCTCTTCCAAGCATGAGTTTATTTGGTGAACATTTACTGCTCTCATGAGTCGAGGCCCTATATGCTATCATCACATAAGGTAGATGTTCATCCCAATCCCTGCGGTGTTCATCTACATACATAGACAACATCTGCTGTACAGTGCGGTTAAACCGCTCTACCATACCGTCAGACTGAGGCCTGTAAGGGGTGGTCCTGGTTTTAGAAATCCCTAATAATGTACAAATGTGTTCGAACAAAATACTTTCAAATTTGCGCCCCTGATCAGTGTGAATTTGCAATGGACTCCCAAATTTATAAATAAATTCTGTTACAAGTTTATCAGCCACTGTTTGAGCAGTATGATCGGGCACTGCATATGCCTCTTTTTGGTGAAAATGTTGTATTTTACTTTATGGTTGATTTTATGGCTGCGGGTTGTGCTCATGACGGGTGCCACCGGATATCATTACCGTTTTATGGTGATTCATGAGCTCATGCCATCAGTCATATGTATTCCACTGATCTCTGTCCTGTGCACATTTAGTTTTGCAGAGCTGGTCTTGGGAGTGGCAGTCCTCCTGGAGGCAGCACAGGAAGGACGTGACGTGCTGTGCTAGATCTTCTTGGGGACTGTCAGTCCTAAGGACAAGTCTCTCGACGGTGGATCATGGAAATTATCACGACCTTGCCTAAACGTCCCTTGGACTCTGCACACTGCAGAGATATGCACCTGACCACGGATACGGTTTTGTCGTTCGGATTCCACTTAGAAAAATAATCACCCACAACAATGATATACTCGTTATCATTATACGTTTAGGGAAGTGGTCCAAGTATGTCAATAGCTATCTTTTCCAGGGGTGACCCAACCTCTACTTGATGCAGTGGTGCTTTCCCTAGGCCAGGACCAGCTTTCGTTCGGGGGCAAACACTACACTGACTAACATCTTCTGACATACATAGCCAATAAAACCTCTGTTTTATCGTATCTAGAGTTTTGTCCCTTCCTAAATGTCCAGAATAGCGTTCATTATACAACTGTTTCATTATTTCCCTTCTTATACTTTTAGGACACAGTAGGTGCAATGTAGGAGGTATTGCTTCAACCCGCTTATAGAGCGTATTTTCTCGAATTTCAAGTTCCTCCCACATGCTCCACAATGTTTTGACATCTGAGCTATATCTGGCTATCTCGGACCTGTCAGGTTTATCATCTGATTCTGATTTTAGTCTAAGAATAACCCCAATACACTAATCTCATTTTTCGTCCACCCCTCCACCCAGTTAGACTCAGGGCTTCTGCTAGATTCATCGATACGAGAATCAGCTTCCGACTCCTGAACCTTTCTTGAATGGCTACACTTTTGTTTATTCCTAATAGCACCTACAGTCTCCCCATATTTCCATGTACAATCAAAACAACTATCTAACTGACATTTTCTTTTTGTTGGGATCCTTGACAACCCGTCAGCATTCCCATGTGTGCTACCTTTACGATGCTGGATTTTAGGTATCATATGTATCTAACACAGTAAGCCATCTGGCCACCATACCCTCGGGCTCCTTAAAATTTCAAATCCATTTAAGTGAAACATGGTCTGTCCTAAGCAGGAATGGTCTTCCCCAAAGATAATGTCGGAAATGCTTTACAAATGTGACAACTGCCAATAATTCTCGATAGGTAGTGCAGTACTGGCGCTGCGACCTAGACAGTCTTACTAGCGTATCCTATCACATATTCTGTCCCAACTTTCACTTGCGACAACACGGCTCCTATCCCATATAAACTAGCATCTGTATCCAAAACAAAACTACCCTCCCTCTCAGGGTAGGCCAGGACTGGGGACCCCGTGAGTAGCTCCTTCAGCGTCTCGAAGGCTTTCTCACACCCATCTGTCCACACAAACTTGGTTTTCTTATGAGTCAAGGAAGTAAGTGGAAAGGCAATAGTAGCAAAATCGGGAATAAAGCGCCGATAATAAGAGGCTAAACCCAAGAAACTCCGAACTTCCGAAGCATTCTGTGGGCGCGGCCATTCCTTAACTGCGGCAACTTTACCCGGGTCGCACTTTACCCCATCAGCTGACACCACATGAACTAAATAAGACACCTCTTTTTGGAACAATGAACACTTGAACGTTTACAGCCGTAAGTTTGCACCTCTCATTTTACTTAGGACCAACCTAAGGTTATCTAACGCTGAGCTAAAGCTATTTCCGTACACTATCACATCATCTATATACACTAAACACTTCTCCCAGTGTAAACCTCTTAGAACTAGATCCATTAATCTTTCAAAAGTTAGACAGACCAAAGCTGATCACACGAAACTGAAACAGTCCTTTGTGTGTAGCAAAAGCCGTCTTTTCTTTATCTTCCTCCGCCATAGAAACTTGGAAATACCCACTAGCTAGATCTAAAGTACTAAACCATTTATCACCAGCAAGAGCATCGAGCGAATCATCGATTCTAAGAAGAGGATAAGCAACTTTATGAGTTGTATCATTTAACCGGCGATAGTCTATACAAAATCTGACGCTACCATCCTTTTTCTTAACTAAACATACAGGAGCTGACGAAGGACTAAAACTGGGTTCAATAATACCCTCCTTTAGCATTTTGTCTATCATTTTGAGCTATAGGTAATCGTCGAGGGGGTAATTTAATGGGTTTAGCATCTCCAGTATCTATGTAGCGTTTAACATGATCTGTTCGACCCAATTTATCCTTAGGACCAACAAAACTATCACTAAACTCCCTGATCAATTTCTAGGCTTGCTCACCCTCCTCTTTAGTAAGATGTTTTACACTTTGTTCTAATAGATGTTTCAGATATTCGGGTAATTCCTCGATAGTTTCGAGCGAATTCCTTGTTTCTCTGATAGAATTAAATCTATTGTTATCGGTTTTTGTAACTTCACATACCATCTCTAAGGTAGCAACCGGATAACCTTTTTCTAACATAACATACTCAGATCAAGAATTCAACGCTGAAAACAGAATTTCACCTTGTTTCACTTGAACCAAGGACTTAGGCATCAATAATCCCATTTTCTCTACACTACTATCCGATTCGACAATCCCCTCCCAGCCATATTTAACTGGTCTATCAACTATTCCCTTGATAATCATTTCAGTATCTGAAGGAATTATAACATTTTCACTCAATCTAATATGTGCAACCACACTATCTACCTCATGATGCAACCATAACTCATTATCTGGCATCTTGCGAACACCCTTTGTAACAAACAAAACGGCACAATTTAATTCAAGGAAATCCAAACCAAATATTCCTGAGAGTCCACCAAGATCAGCTACAATTATTTCATGCTCATACACTTTCTTTCCCAGATTAATTGAAAATAAAGCCTGGCCATACACGTGTAAAGGTCCCCCATCTGCAGCACATAGCGTGTTTGCACACGTCTGTAGTACAGGTTTATTTGAGCCTAAAGTGTCATAAACCTTTTTCGAAATTACTGTAGCCACCGAACCGGTATCTACTAGCATTTCGATACTAACCTTCGGGCATTAGTAAACCAGCAAGTATTCCCAATAGCTGTTAATCTACTCAGTGGGCCCTCATAAGTTTTTGAACCAACATTAACTTTAACAGATCTAAAGGCTCAACTTTGGGCCTCAAGATCAGCCTGTTCTAGTTTAACGCAGTTTGGGCATTACCCACCTCCAAAGAAAACAAACTTTCATTCCCTCTTTGGGGACAACTATACTGAAAATGCCCCTTTTTGTGGCACCTGAAACACTCAACATTTGCCATATTTCCCCTTGACCGTTTGGAAATAAAATTTGACCTAGAGGGATAACTAGGTTCAGATAACTGAGTTTTCAGTTCTTTTATCATCTGAATATTTTGAGAAGTCATATCTTTAATTGTTAATACAATATCCTCCATTTGTCTATTTTGTAAGTTGGTTTCTAATTTATGTGATCCGTTTGAACTTTTTGCTGTGACTACTGGACAAACGGGCGACCTGACATCGTCAGTATCACAATCTTTGTTATATGGCTTCCTACATACTTGAGTGCCCTCAAATGCTTCAAACTCAACAGCTAACTCTATAGCCGAATCAAGAGAATTTGGGTGTCCAAACTGAACATATCTTTTAACATCAAGAGAACCCAACCCACTAGTAAACTCATCAATAATCATGTCTTCCCTAGCAGACCAAGGTATTTCAGGAAATGCGAGACTAGCCAATCTACGGAGGGCATAACCGTACTCGACCGCACCCCCTCCTTTTGAACGTTTTCAGTTCCTGAATTCACAACGGTGGGCGGCTTCATTGTTCATTTAGACTGAATGCTGACTTACACAGTGGGGTTGATTTATTAACTACCAACACAAACAATACTAACCTAAATAAAAATGTACACGGAGAGGTTTGGATAAAATACAATTGGAATGATGATGATACATATAAAACATATATTTTTCTAGAACAGTTTGAAAGATTATTTGTGTGTAATAAGGAAAATATATTGCATGTCATTCATATCAATATGGATCTGGCTATAAATACATTGGTAAAGGTGTTCCATGAAGCAGGTGACTTTAATAAGAGAATCTATAGGGGTATTTTAGTATGTAATAAAATCACCCAGCCTCCCTGGTGGGACGATGAATTGGAAACACTTAAACATGCTAAATATGTAGCCCTTAGGGCTCATAGAGACAGGGGAGCTAACCTGAACATATTTAGAGAACTGCGTGCACACTTTAAGCAAATGTTTAACGAAAAGAAATTTATTTATTTAGGAAACAAAAAGAAAAAAATTATTATGGCTAGAAATTCACCAAGGTTATTTTGGAAGATTATAAAAGAAAACACTAAAGGCAAAATCCAGACAAATAACATAACCTGTGAGCAGTGGATAAATCATTTTAGTTCTCTCTTAGGCACTATATCTGGGGAAGATGCTTTGGGTATAGAGTTTAGTGATTGTTTATATTTACCTACAGATATATTAAATTGTCCTATTACTGAAAATGAGATTAAAAACCAAATTGGCTGCTTAGGTAATAATAAAGCTCCTGGACCAGATGGTATCCCAAATGAAGTTTCTACCTGTCACCATTATTAACAACTTTATTCAATAATATATTAGATAGTGGATGTTTTCCGCCCATGTGGGCAAAAAGTATAATATGTCCTATATTTAAATCTGGTTCTAGGGACGATCCATCAAATTATAGACGGATCTCTTTGATTGATTCTTTGTGTAAAATATTTATGTCTGTTCTAAATGATCAGTTGCAAAGGTGGTGCAATGAAAATTTAGTGATTGAAGAGTCCCAAGCAGGATTTCGATCTAACTATACTACTACAGACCATATATTTACTCTTCATGCGGTGATTGAAAAATATATATATAAACATAGAGGTAGACTATACTGTTTATTTGTAGACTTCTCCAAAGCATTTGATACGTTACAGCATGATGTACTGTTGAATAGCCTAGTTGAAGTTGGAATCTCGGGTAAATTTTTAAATATCATTTCATCAATGTACAGTAAATTACAGTCTTGTGTAAAAACAATAAATGGTCTTACTGATTATTTTAAGTGTAATATCGGTACGCGGCAGGGGTGTATCTTGAGTCCACAAATCTTCTTAATTTTTATCAATAAATTAAACAAGTTCTTTCGAAATTTAGGAAATCATGGGGTGTTTATTACGGCAAATTTGGAAAATATGCATATATTAATATTTGCAGACGATGTTACTGCTCTTGCCGACTCAAATATACAGTTACAGCTAAACATTAAAGTTTGTGAACATTTTTGTCATGCTACAGGAATGCGAATAAATCTTGACAAGACAAAAGTGATGGTGTTTAGGAAAGGAGGTCGTCTGCGGTATTATGAAAAATGGTTTTATAATGGTGTGAGAATTGAAACAGTACCATTGTATAAATATTTGGGTATTGTGTTTACTCCAAAATTATCCTGGAATAAAGCTCAGCTGTGTCTGGCTGCTCAGGCAAATAAGTCCATGTTGGCACTGTTTAGATATCAAAAACGTGTTGGAGATATAAGTGTAGCTGATAGCTTTAAAATATTTGATACTATGATAACACCAGTCTTAACTTATGGAGCAGAAGTCTGGGGTATTACGAGAAGCAAGGTAATAGAAGCCATTCAGATTAAATTTTGTAAACACCTTTTAAAGGTAGGGAAGTCAGTAAAAATGATTTGATATTAGGTGAGTGTGGAAGAGCCCCTCTCCAACTTATTTACATGACTCGTGCTATCAAATACTGGTGTAAATTAATACAGCGTCCTCTTTTTAGACTGCCCAGACAGAGTTAGGTTTTGCTTAAGTTCGTTGATGATGGAGGTTATACTACTTGGGCAACACATGTTAAAAATATTCTTTTCAAACTTGGTTTTGGATTTGTATGGATAAGCCAGGATGTGGGAGACACTAGTAGGTTTATTAAGGTATTTAAGCAAAGACTATGTGATATTCTACAACAAGAATGGGCATCCTCTATGAGCGGTTCAGATTCTTGCTATTATTATAACCAGTATAAATCTCTATTAAATGTTGAATGTTACTTAGATATGAATATTCCCTTGAGATTCCGAATTGGATTATCAAAATTTAGATTTGGTTTATGTGTAGATACAGGTAGATTTAATAATATTGTATATGAGAGAAGAATATGTACGTTTTGTCAAGAAAATAACCAGGTTTTTGTTTTATTGAATATCAGCTTCATGTATTATTTGTATGCAAAACAATATAGTTATTTGAGAAAGATGTACATTTTACCGTTTGTGAAAGTAAATGCTGGTCTACCATTAACAACTAACTTTATTAATCTGATGTCATCTCAAAACGAAATTTGTTTACTAAATTTATCAAAATTCTTATACTATGTATTTAGATCGAGAATGAATGATGAACTCTTACATTGAATATCTATAAATGCACTGTAATACTACTACTATAATATAAAACTAAACGGCAGACCGTTATGTGACTAGATCATGTAACGCACGCTCTTAAATTGTGTAAAAGGATTGTATTTTGGACCGGAGGCCTTTTACTGAATAAACTGTCTATCTGTCTGTCTGCTCCCTAGTGCAAACTTTAAAAGTTCATAATCTCTGATTTAGGTCGAGGACAGGTCACCAAGTAACCTTTGCGCTGTCCCTCTCAGACTGATAGATAGCTGTAGAGCCTTTTCATTATTTGACCAATTATTCCAAAAAGCTACTTGTTCAAAATGGGTTATGTAATCTATCCAATCAACACTTTTTCCATCAAATTTATCAGGTTCTTTTTCTTTTCTCTTAAGGGGACTTCTTACATACCTACAGTTACGTTCTTTATTAAAATCTATATCCCGTAACCCTGATTCTGAATGTCCGATATTTTCTTCCCAGTTCCTACACAATGGGCTTTGAGACTGTTGGTAACTTTTGGCCCAACCCGCTTGTGTTACTCTTATTTATCTGATCAGGAGAAGTCTGGGAAAGTGACCCGGCTCGTACCAAACTGATACCCCACCTACTACTTTAACCAAGGGATAATGGGGATAATGGTATCGTACCACTTCCTCCAGACTAGGGTTTGTGCCCAGCTTCATCACCCGGGCACACGATTTCGGGCAGAAATGGGCATTTACCCCTTGAAGGTGATCTCCCCCCACAGACACTGGTACAGGAGAGGCCGCCCAGCTCTCACCGGGCTCCATCTCCCCTGAGCACCCCAGAGTGGCATCTTCCTTGGGCGGCAACCCCCAACTCCCAGTAACCTCGAAAGTTATTTGTTTTGAAATTAGTCTGGCCAGGCGCTCCCGATGTCACGTGACTGTGAATCGTCGCGCTTTCTGGCGAATAAATGACGTCTTCGCCCGACCTGCTTTCACCGAGAACCGTGTGGTCATTTCGATATTGTGAAATGTGTACATCTTCATAACTGGGATAAATGACCGAACAAACACAGTTTTGAAAGGTAACAAAAACGATAGATATTTATTTACAAATGACAACTGAAAAGGCATGTTATACATGATACACAAAATAGATGAATAATAAATAATAACATTGTATGTTTATTTCCCAAAAATTGCTACTCACTCGTGACTGTCTCGGAAGTTAATCCGATGTTTAACAAAACATAGAGTTAAACACAAGGAAGAACCCCAAGTGTTCTGAGACACTTCTTTAAATATATTGTATAGAGGTGCCGACCAATGGGACCCGAAGGAGCCGACCGCCGGGACCCCAACGTCACGCATCTAAAGAAGGCCTATGACGTACACAGCTAAGTGTGAGACCGCCAACAAATATGTAATACATTGTTGCTTGATAGGCTTCCCCCAAACATCTGAGCTATAAATACCTTTTGTTATTATTATTTACAAATAGGTGATTAATTTCAAGCTCCCCTATCACACTCCCCCTTTCTTAAAATTCAACGTTATAAATCGTTGATATAAGGTAAGTATATGTTACGTTTCTAGATTCCCAAAGTACGAGTAAATACTGGCGTGAAATAATCTAGGTATTACATACCCTCGTATATACCCGTATATTATTTAGGTATAAAAATAAATTATATTCACGCTGGATTATATTCACAGCTAAGTTTGAGACCGCCAACAAATATGTAATACATTGTTGCTTGATAGGCTTCCCCCAAACATCTGAGCTATAGATACCTTTTGTTATTATTATTTACAAATAGGTGATTAATAGGGTTCAATCAGAGACTTCACGACAGGTGGCGCTCGTGCTCTATACACCATTCCGTTTTCTAAATTTGTATTGTCGTAACACCGATCGGTATATTGCCTCGATTATTCCCGACCTAATTGCGATATAGTGATTTGTCTGCGTGATTAAGAGATATAAATGGATACTTACGGTTATAGGTTTCCGATTAAGGTTGATTGTCTTGATAGCTGTTATGGTTCGGCTGCTAAGTGGTGCGGGTTCCAGAGAGTCCTTCTGCGATGTTGGATTTTGGGTCACGTGACGTCTCTCGACCAACGGGCGGGCACCCTTTTCCTGACCATCTGTATTTGGTCACATATCCGTAGACCACTCAGGTGCAGGGTTGTTTGATAACGTAATCCCTGGAATCCACTTCCGGGCGTAGACTGGCCGCGAGTCACCACACTCCCCCACCCCCCTCCCCGTTTTATAGAAGAAGTGATTGCCTCCTGAATCTTCTGGGAACACCGAAGCATTTTTAGGTATGTTACTGGCCCAGATTCGCCCTGGCCAATATTCGATGAACCTCCAAGAATAACCCAGTTGATAACGTTAAAGTCACATCCAATAATAACCAGGTTGATAAAATTAAAGTCACATTCAAGAATAAGCAGGTTGATAAAGTTAAAAGTCTCATCCAAGAATAATAACTATAAACACTAAAACAGTTCCTTGAACACTTAAAAGTTAAACACTCAAAAGTTAAACAGTTAACTATCTTAAACGTTAAACAGTTAAACAAACTCAGCCTTTTATGATAATGTCAATAAGGCAACTATATTACATATATTACATAGACCTATAAAAAAACTGTCCATCATATTAAACCCCATATGATGTAGGCCTCCTAATAAGATGCTTAATAAAAGAATAATACCACATAGCTATCCCTTAACTTAGTAATAGTTAATTAGAAAATTAACTATTATTCCCCCACAAAATAATGTGGGACCCTGTCCCTAAGGAATACAAGACCAAACAAGATTTTTCATGACTGATACCTACCCTCCCCCTCCCAAAAGATGGAAAGGTCCGCATCTGCCAGGAAAAATATAATTTGATGTCCTGTTTTATTTTCTTAATATTATACTTACCTGAAAAGAGATCCCTTAAAAGTAAGGTCTTTTTCCCATTTATCCCAAAACCAACCCCCCTTCCTGGGACATCTTCTATAATTACTTACCCACAGGTCTCCCATACCCAATTAACTGTTCCCCAAGTGGACGCTGAACACCAACCATTCACCTGAAATACATTTAACTGGATACTAATGTTATACCTGAAATAAAACATTAATATTAGACATATAATACATTTCTTAAATTTAACCCTAATTCTTAGATGTAAAAGACCATCACTTACCACATAGATATTAAAATCCCCTAGGTATTAAAATAATATATAATTATTTAATATTTTAAGAGTTTCATATAATACATATCACATAACTTGGATGTGTAAGCACGGTCTCTATGAAAGGGTGTTCCGAGCTGATGCCGGGTACCTACCCGTTCCACAGATCCCTGCCTTAATGATCTGTAACGTTGTCAGAATGATGACCCCTCTATATTTATC
>JAECMU010104346.1:0-11131 GCA_016106625.1 Dracogyra subfuscus
TGTTATATAGTGTATAGTAAATGGTTGTACTTAGGTGGCGGACAGATTCTATAACCGTACCAAAAAATTATAATGTTCTTTATATGTGACAGTAGCAAAGGAAAGTCCTACCGGCGATTGTTCAGTGGTGAAGCGCTCAATGATGCGCGTCGGTCCGGTATCAATCTTGTCGAAAAAGAGTAAACAAATACATATGAAATGTATAGAAAAATAAATGCAGTTGTTAATAATAACATCAAACAATAACACTCATTATTATATACTGATACAATGTATGGCGACTATGGCATGTAATGAAAATAACCTTTGGTGATCTCGCCCCAGGGCGAGATCGACAAGGGGCGAGATCGCCAGGCTCCTGAACCGAAAACACATATGGAAAATGAACTCGTATGGAAAAAATAACGGTGAACTCGTATGGGGCATTACAACTGTGTACTTTTCAGTTCTTGATATTACAATATATAGATATAAAAATATTTAGTGCATTTAATTTTTATAAACGTAAAATTTTTATTAAAAGAGTTTCTTAGCCTAAAGAATAACAACCAATCAAATCTCGCAGGTCATTACGATTAGACTTATTTCCTGCGACAGAAACCGTAAACAATGCAGCATACATGTTTTGCGTTTCTCGTCACATAAGTCAGGCTAGAGGTTTTGTCAATAAAACTACACACAAGTATTGAATATATCAGTTTGTAATTTCCATACGAGTTCACTTGTGGATTTCCATACGAGTTCACTGCATTTTCCCCATACGAGTAAGTCATTCTTTGCACCCTTGTTTTTTTGTCATACACACTAAATATATCCTCCCATAATATGTTTTCGAACAGATAAGGAAATATTGCAAATTTCTGTAATTAATTCTGAATTGAAAGCTAAATAATCTTTCTTTTAAAGGTTTATTGTAATATAATCCACGAAACAGACAGCATTATAGATGTTAAAAACAATACTGGTTGCAGCAGAAACGTTTTTCCGACATTGTGTGCGGATATACTGTGAAGAAGTTACATCATATGTTTTCGAACACGTGATAGTTTTTATAAATAAACACGGATTCATAGCAGCACAATAATGTGTATGTATTGTATGTCATGTCTTGGCTGTGAGCAAGAAGTTTAGCTTCTTCGTCCTTAGATAAAAAGGTCTGAGGTCCCGATTTGCTACATGGCACGTCAATCTCCCTCTACATCGGCCATGCAGTGTTGTAACTGGGATTAAAAACCTTTTGGCAGCCTTACGGATGTCTATGCGATCGTGTATTACAGCAGAATGTGCCGTAGAAAGATTTTCTTGGGTGTATTGACGGTATCTAGATATCTCAGTGCGAGAAGTAGTCTAAAAAAGGAAAAGGAACACTTGCTATTAAAATGATTTTGTTTTAACAGTAAATATTGTAATTAAAAAATTGTACCTTTTTCAAGTGAGATAGCTATATTTATTCTGAACGAAGCCAAAACAAAGGTGCGAAAAGTGAGTGTAGTTGACCTTAATGGAAAATTGTAGTGGGTGTCCTCTCTAAGACTATGAAAAAATTACCAATTGTTTGACATCAAATATCTGACTATAAATAAATCAGTGTGCTCTTGTCGGGCAATTGCTATATTGTCATATGAAATTACCTCTGGATGACGGAATCACAAATTGAGTGATCATGTCACGATATAGGTCAGCAACCGTAGAATTCTGTTAAAGCTTAGCTGAATGTGAGTGCTGTCGGGTTTCTTTCAGTAGTGTGTGTATTAGTGCATAATATGTTGATTCTTTTAATCACAGAACTCGAAAATTATTAATGTAAAGGTTTTTGATGTCAAACACAGGATTGTTGTGGTATTAGAGCAGGAGAATCTTTGATTACTCTTCGTTAAATTTGTTTCAGGATGCATTTGGGCATGCTGTCCCATTCCAGGAACATTAACAAACATGGTCATTCAGCAACATACAAAAAGATGATATCGTTTAAAATCAAAACATTTTCTTCTTTCTCTATCACCTACTGGTATGCGTTTCTTTTTTGACAGAGTATTTAAATTTTGTGCTTATGATATTGAAAATGTATGACACAAGGATTTGTTTCTATATTTTACTGTTAAAGGATTGATGTTTTACAGGGCTAGCTCTGGCATTCGCCAAAATAATTTTATGCAATAATTGATATTTTGATACAAAATAACTGGGGTTTTGCAGTTTAATAGATAATTTGGCAAACTGTCCTGCTGACCCAGAGCTAGCCCTGTTATGATTAACTTTTGTTATTTTCAAACTTATCTTGTACTATGTTGTTATAAAAGTTATTTACAAATCATAACTAAAGTCATCAAGATAAATGTTTTGACAGTTATTTGTTATGTTGATACGGAGATCCAATAAATGTTAAAAATTTAAATAGACCATAAACATTAACCTTGGATGACTACCCACCCACATTTGGGTACAGTTAATTCATCCAGATAAAGGTTTTGGGCAATTCTGTATAATACACTTACTGTACTCCTAGGATTGCGGGAAGGGGTCTGGGCAAAAAAACCTTCAACCACTTGAAAATCATGTTTTTTATTTTGTTGTGTTTTTTTCTGTACATTTAGAGTATGGTAGTTTTTAATAATACATGTACAGTGAGTGTCTAATTTACACTTTGTTTGTAGACTTGTTTTACACACAATCTGATTGATGGAAGGCGTTTGGTGATGGTTGATGCATCCGCATTTCCCAAAATAGGAATAACAGATTTTGAACATATCAAGGTAAATAACACTATATATAGTATTAGTCTTCACCACAAGCAAAATCAGGGTAAGTTATCAATCACTCTTCTGTAATGGTACTAGAGTAGCAATTAAACCTCTATTTGAATATGTTAATTCTTCAGTACTTACATAAACTTAGTGAAAAAAAACTAAATACAAAACTGAAACAAAAGAGTCATGGATGATATTCTTTAGACCGGAGTGACTTTGCAATGAAAAGGGTTGATTTTGCTCATTCAGTTTTGCCCAGGACAGGATTATTGTAAATAGCAATTTAGATAATGACATCATTATTTTTTTATTGTCCGATTTTGTATACACAGGTAAGTCACATGCAGGTAAACAAACAAATGTCAGTACATTTCACTGTTTACATTTTGAAACTGTGTTAATTTGATATACATGTATTTGTATCAAGTTAGGTATTAGCTAACATGTTTTAAAATGTTTTTATCAAGTGTTAGTGGGAATATTACACACAATACTGACTACCAACACGTTTGCTTATAAACTAAAACTTATTAACAGTGAAATGTATACTTTTTGTCATGAAATGTGAGAATGTATAGAACATAAAGTATGTAATGTAAAGTTGTTCAGCTTTTTTGGAATACATTTTTGAATTGGTTATTAAATTCTTTTAATCATATATTCATAAATTGTTATATTTGATGTAAAAGTAATACTAAAACAGATAATATTTTTGATTTATTATTATTGTTAGCTATGTATTATATTTATATATATATATATATATATATATATATATATATATATAAATACAAAGTGCAAAATGTACAGTTAAACATTACTCACTTCCAAAACGAAGTTAAACAAAGATACCTGATTGAGAAACATTCTGTACAGTAAAAACTGCTTTGATAAATTTGTTACCAAATGGGCAATGTACCATTCTCTATTTGATATATAATCTTAAAATTACTTTTGTTCATTCATTTGTTTTCGTCAGCCCAAACAGGTCACATGAAATTGATGTAACGTAAAACACCTTCATATCTGTATGCCTATTGTATATCCTACTTTTTTTTTCACAGACCACTGAAATGTTGTTATAAATAAAGATAAATAAGTACTTAATCAAAACGTGTGTGTATGTGTGTGTGCATATTTAGTTTTCTTTTATCCTCCTCCTCTCTCTTTCACTTCCATATATCATTATATACTTTCATTTACTCTAGATAGGCCTACTTGTTAAAATCCAGGTCTTTGTGAATACTATATTATTTTAATTAAATCTGGCTATAAAGTAGTAACTACATTATGTGTGTATATAATATATATAAAATTATTGTAACAACCCATGTCTTCTCCCTTTGCACGAGTTGATATTTGTCAATAACGGAATGGTCAAGAAAAAATAAAGTTATAAAAAAAGTGTTAGTGGAAGAAATTACAGATACATGCATTTGCATTAAATATTTCAGGATAAGTTATATATTTTTTATTAAAAAATAAGTTTTGTCATCAGAAAATTGTGATACCTTTATATAGTGAAGGATCCATAAACCATGTATGTTAGTTATCTCATATTATACTTACAACTACTTAAATTGTATATTAATTTTTTTCTTCTTTAACTTACACTTGTAACTGTTTTTGATATACTGTATTACATGGTCCATATGTATAATGAATATAGTTTAATGATTATTCATATTTGGTTTTAATATCACCTGAAGTAAATTTGTTATAAATACACGTTGCAGATATTTTTTATACGAATGCTGCTTAATGATTATAATTTTTGTTAGATCATTTCCAAGAGTATTCAAGATCTTCTTACATTGGAAGAGCCAGACTCCACACGCAGCATCTCCCTACCACCTCGGAATAACCTCGGTAAGTGCCACCTTGCTCCGTAAGTGCCACCTTTCTCCGAGGCTTGCTGGATCCTGAATTTGAATGTTTTTATCTTCCAAATTCCAAGTTTAAAATCTTAGGGCTGATTTTACAAAGCCTGTTTTTTTATGATACACACATGCAACTACATACATTTACAATGTTTAACACAAACAGGTTTCATAATTTCTGCCCATATTGTCCCAAATAAAAAACCACAACATAACTGCTACATTTAAAATATGAAGAATGTTTTATACAAAGTGACCCTACCTCTAGTGAGAAGAAAACCTGCTATTACTGCTAAACAATAGTAAGGAATATTTTATGTGCATATCCCACCTTTATATAGTCTTGAGTTTGATTTTTTTGTTTGTTTGCTGCAGGTATGTACTTGGAAAAGAAAAGTGTAAAAGGTAAAATCATAGACAATATGTCTTACCAAAAGTTTCTCCAGGAGCATGCTGATGCCAAGTGGAGACCACCTCTGTCGAATCACTGTCTGATACTGCCACACAACACACCTCCTGGGATAGTGGTATTCAAGTAGATGGATAACAGGATTTACACATTGGAAGTGGCTACCTTTGTTTCTGTGGATGACTTCAGTGTAATCACAAGAGAACCAACAAGATGAAGCACAATATACATGAAGATTCGGAAACTACACTCCCTTCAGATGGTTAACTGTATTTTGTGTATTTGAATGAATGGCAGTGTTAAAAATTCCTTTTTGTTTTCAAATGCTGACTATTTTATTTTAGCTAATCATGCTGATGGCAAATTCTACAAAGGATGACATCATGTTTTACTTGTTAACATCATATTGTATGTTTGATATTAATATATACATATTTATACATATTTTTTTATTGTTCAGGTGTTTTCTGAAATAAAATTTTACATTTTGTATTGAGAATGGGTAAGATGTCACAATTCAGTAAACCAAAATTCAAATCTCTTGAACAAGCCAAGTTTGATACAAGTTATTCTTAACTCTAATGAGGTATACTTATACATCATGGACAAACAAGTTGTTATACAAAGTAAATAAAAACATCTGTGCATCATGCTTACTGTATGTATTATAGTAATAATAAAAATTTATAGTGAAATTGTTTCATGATATGAATTTATCGTTTTATTTTTTTTTCAACACCAAGCAGCAAATGGTGGTATTTTATACTCTGGCACTCGCCACATTCTCAATTTGCAAATTTTACTTTAATTTGTTGAAATAAAAGTTTGTTTTGTTTAATGACTAGAGCACATCGATTATTAATCATCGACTATTAGATGTCAAACATTTGCTCATTTTGACAGTCTTAAGAGAGGAAACCTGCTACATTTTTCCATTAGTAGCAAGGGATCTTTTATATGCATCACCCCATAGACAGTATAGCACATACCACGGCCTTTGATATACCAGTTGTGGTGCACTGGCTGGACTGAGAAATAGCCCAATGATTTGGATCGGTCCCAGACCAACAACGCATCAAATGAGTGCTTTACTTTATTATCGGTTTAAACTTTCAAATTTGTGTTGGTTGAATATTCACGGAATCATTAAAGTCCTATCCACACAGTAGTAGACTGGTATTGTACATTACCACAACGGTGTGTTCAACTAAGTTGGTCCTTAAACCAGACATTGTTTTATATTTTGTAATTAGCAGCAGGGATCTTTTAGATAATTGTTTTCACATACAGGAAATACAGAACAAAATCCAAATTTTCCTGAATTACCAATTAAGTACTACCTCATAACAGTTCCTCGAGTAAGTGTTTTCCGACATCATTAGAGCACATCAGTATACTGATGGAAATAAATAAAAGATAGCAGCAAGAAATGATGACTGCATCAAAAATCAATTCATATTGTCAAAAGTTGACTGGTAACATATAAGCAGCAGAGTCAACACTACAGACATTCACTCCCACATTACAACTTGGTATGAAATAAAGACATTACTTCGCTAGTAGTGAATTACATCTGGTCTACAAACTGATGTTCCCGTTTTGTTTCCATCAGTATATACTAATCATCGACAAGGAATCTTTTATATGCACTTTCCCAGACAGAAGAGAACAGCACACAGCCATTGATATACCAGCCATGGGGTACTTGTTGGGATGGGGGGAAATCCAGTAGAGAATGGGGCTACATCCTATGACTGAGGCAGCTCAGGGGATACTCTTATCATCGGAGTTATATGTCTGGCCTCCTTTCAGAGTTCAATATTTTACCAACATAAACAAATTATATGACTTACTCATCACTTTACAATTCTGCCGAGGAGAATTCCCACCCCTGATCAATGTATACAGAACAGTTTGTGGTATCACTGACTGCCCATTTAAACAAATGTTTGTCCTTGTTTAACAACACCACTGTGGCACATTGATTAATTATTCATCGGCTATATTTGTTAATTCTGACATGCAGTCAACAGGAAACCAGTTAATGCAGCAAGGGATCTTTTATATGCACTTTCCCACAGCCTTTAACCTCAGCCGACTGAGTTAAATCCTTCCCCCGTGCTTTTAACCAGTGCTAAATTCTCTATTTTGCAAACCTTTCTGTTTCATTATATACTGTAGATGCTATTGGCAATCTGTCAAGTTAAAATAAGTAGAATGCTAATGTTATAACAGCTTGCCGGTCCTATGCTATGTAGTGAAAACATAAAACTGTGGTATAATCAATCAATATAAAATAAATTCAAAAACATGGATGACATTTTCAATTTATTTCAGTTTTTGCTATACACCAAAAACTTATTTTTAAATACCTAAACAGTTTTATTTAAAAAAATTAAATCATATTTACAGTAAACAGTACCCCACTGTAGCTTTTTCACCATATATGAAAAACAAGGAAGCAGTCCCAGTGACAATATATGTTAAATGGTCATCTAAGGCAGGAGGCAAAACTAGCCTTTTAACACCGGTGGGAGCTTAATAGAGGCAGATAAACGCAAGATTGGTATTGTATTTCATTATTATTCTTTTGCTACCAAAACATATTTCCAACAATCATAAATATTTATCTGTTTTATTCATTTGTTTGTTTGCTATGGACTATTCCGTGACAGATCATTTATTCATGAGCTAAGTGATTTGTGACCAGACATTAAAATAATCACTTTTAATGAGTGCAAGATTGATCGTTCCTCTTTAAAACAATGGTCTGAACTGCGGACACATAGAAACAGTCACTCCTCATTTAAGTACTTTTTAAAAATCTGTCCATTCTTTACAGTCCAGTGAACTAATTCATAAGACTTTATTAATAAATATTGCATTGTTCTTGCATTTCTTATGCACTGAACTGCGAGACTGCAAAGTTGCGAGTGGTTAGTGAATTAGGCTTCAAGGCCAAAATTTGACGGAGTGACCGTAGCACTAAAATCACCTGAACTATATGGTAGTTAGGTACTTTCGGTGATTTTAGTGCCAAGATAGGTGGGTAAAGCATGGTCATGATGTTCCACTTTGTTACTGGCAGTTCAGCTAACCATGTCAGTTGTTTTGTCTGCATGGCAACATATTCCCACAGCAGCAACACTTAATGAATGTAACACAGGTCACCAGTTTTTAAATTGTTGTGTCCTGACAGAACTTTTGTTTCCAGCACACACTAAATCAGATTTTCAAATTTCCATCATCTTGTCAACATCAATTATAGCTTCATTTGTAAATTTACCTGCAAAACATAAAAAAATCGAACCACTGTTGAAGAATGTATCTTACATGCACATAACAGAATTGAAATAAGTAAATTATGTAGGTATTCTCTGTGATATAACATTTGATAGAATGAATCAGGTAATATAGTATTTTTATTTCTATTTGTAACAATAAATCTTGCTTCAATAAATGAAGAAATACACCTCCAATAACATTATCCATTAAAAGTATAAAATCACTGATTTGCTGAATTTGATCAGATCAAACCTACAAATGTAAATCATCTAAATGAAGCGTCAAACGCTTGATTTCTACAATACCTACCCATAGCAATAATCGTTTTTGAATGCCCAACAATACAATCCTTCAGTTCGCATTTCTCACAGATGGTTGCTCCATTACACACTATGCTGCCAGTTATCGTCGATCTACAATGCAAAAGACCTATCACATTTAATAATTATATAAAAAAATTTTATAGTGGACATTTTGCACAACTGCAGTTTCAGGGCTTCTAGAATTTTTACAGTCCACTAGCCATGGAATCGGTGACTTTAAAAACCGACTAGCCACAATTTCAAATTCACTAGCCCTACTTTACTTTAAATAAATACAATTTTACTAAATAATAATAATCAGATATGTCACCTAAAGAGGGAGATAGAGCTTAGAAACACTAACACTGGGGGTTGGGATGGTGGCAGGATATTCATATTTACTAAATTGACTTAACTGCAACATTTCACCCTCTTTTTTTTTTCCAATAGCCGTCAGGCGTGGCAATAGTAGTTATTTACTAGTCCAACATAGAATATCACTAGCTATGGAAATGGGGCTACCATAATCTAGAAGTCCTGAGTTTATTATTTTTTCTACTGATAAAAGGTAACTTTTCACTTATAATTTGAAGAACTTTTAAAATTATGCAAGGTACAAAACGTAATTTAAAAAAAACAATAAAAAACATGTTTTGAAGATGAAATCACACCTTTCCATTCTATAATGAATTCAATTAATGCAAAATACAAACACATCTATGTTTTATTAAAACTTTTTAATATCAGTCAGGTATTGTGGACTGTGTACATGTAACTCACCAATTTTGTCACCAATTTAACTAAACAGGTTCCCATTTGTACTACCTGCAACTACTGTTACTAATAGTTGCTCAACAAAATAACAGAAAATAAAAGCTCAGAAGCACCCTTTTCATCTTTTCTGTATACACATACACATTCCTTATTATCAGGGGATTCCAAACTAAGCAAACAAAAAAGTATGAATCTCGGAAAATTAGGTCATTGACTCTTAACTATAACAAATGATACGGTGAGAAAAGTACAAAAACAAGTTCAAACACTTACCCTTCAAGGATAGTAACATGGTCCATTATAACAGAATTGGCAACCTTGACCTTGTCCCCTAAACTACAGTGGCGGCCAATCACTGATCTCTTCACAGACACACGCTCGCCAACTGACACTCCTTCACTAACAAGGCAGTCGCTGCCAATCTGAAAAACATAATATACAACTGATATTGATGTCAACCATGCTTAGTGGTCAAACAAGGATAGACCCAGAAAATAATTTAGGGATGGGACATGGAGCGAAAAGACACAATGACCAACCCCTGAAATGGGCATCCTAATAAAAGTTTGGAATTTGTGAAATAAAATTGGAAACAAATTATACACAAATTGCCAAGTATGTCAGAAATATTTGAAGCCTTTATTAGCAAAATGGTTAATAACAAATAGAAAATCCTTTCCTTCAACATGGAATGCTAGAGAAAATGTATTCTATAACATGGGAATCTCATACAGTAGAATTTGCCTCAACGGAATCTTCACAATTCCTGTTAAATCTGGAGAAATTTCTTGATCCTGAATTATTTTGTTATGTATTTTGGGTATTAAAACCCTGAAGAAAGCAGAACCTATCCATTTTGGAGACTGGACAGATTTGTGTTATCACTAAAAATTAGATTCTTAATCAGTTAACATATAACAATGTGACTCCAACAGCACAATCATTTAAGATTTAAAAAAAATTCAGTATGCAATGAAATTGTTATCCTTTTATATAATACACATGTTCTTCTGTATGTATAGTATTGTAGTCGTATGCTTATACAAATGTAATCTATTATTATTAATAAATTATGTTTATTATTTAATACTGGAACTTGTTTCGAGATATTTCAGACTGATTTGGCCAATACCCAAAATTTTCAACACAAATGTTTAAAACTGAGCAAATTGCAAACTGTATCACTCTCTATACAGAATAAATGTTGATTTAGACCAAGATATATATCAACCAGCTTCCACACGAACGAACACTCATCATCCATGAGATATATAAGTGTTGTACATGGTGACAAACCTGTGACTTTTCTTTGATTGTCGTGGAGGGGTGAATGTTGTTAATCTCTTTGTTAGGTGCCAGAGTACCCAGAAGCCTTGGTATCTGTAAGACAAACATTAAAATCCACAATGTGTCATACTGGATTATACTTGTTATTCATATTTATCAGACTACCATTGGAGAAACACTGAAACACTGAAGCCAAACTGTCACATGAAATTAACACTACTGCAACTCATTACTCTAATGAAATTAATTGCATGCAAAAGAATCCTGTAAATCGGTTTTAGTTGAAAAAGATATTTAAATGTCTTCTCAATCTTGTTTTTGAGGACCCTATTTTTTTTCGATCACCTTAAACTTTTTTCACCCAACTACTGATCTTCAAAACATTTGTTTGAAATATTACTTTATTGTTCTTTGCCAAGGCCAGTTTGACAGATTTTAAGAATATAT
>JAECMU010104363.1:0-18445 GCA_016106625.1 Dracogyra subfuscus
ACACACAGTTCACATGACATACTACACCCAGTTCTCATGACATACTACACACAGTTCACATGACATACTACACACAGTTCACATGACATACTACACTCAGTTCACATGACATACTACACACGGTTCACATGACATACTATACACAGTTCTCATGACATACTACACGCAGTTCTCATGACATACTACACGCAGTTCTCATGACATACTACACACAGTTCTCATGACATACTATACACAGTTCACATGACATACTACACGCAGTTCTCATGACATACTACACGCAGTTCTCATGACATACTATACACAGTTCTCATGACATACTATACACAGTTCACATGACACTACACGCAGTTCACATGACATACTACACAGTTCATGAATCGGACATAATTCAGGAAACATTTTATTCAGTATCTGGTCGAGAAAATTGTCCTTGAATTACATCCAATTGGTGAAATATTATTCAGTATCTGGTCGAAGATCGTTAAGAAAGTTTAAAACAGTAGTTGCTAATCAATATTCAATGGACCAGAACTGTCAGCTAGTATAAACATTCTAGAATATAATTTGTTTTAATTGAATTTAGAAATAATATACAGTAGACTCTGTCTAAACCGGACTCTGTGTAATCCGGATCTCTGTGTAAACCGGTCCATTTCTAAAGTCCCGCCCAGCTCCCGTTAAACTCTTAGGTATAAATATCTGCCTAATCCGGACTCTGTCTACTCCGGACTCCGGACCAAAAATAAAGAACGAAAGAACCGTTTATGTATTAATTACCTCTGTCTACACCGGTTTCGGATTTCCCGAAACAACGGGCCTCTTAATTAGTGGAACAATGATCGCCAATTATCAAGGAATCGGGACGCCGTCTCAAGATCAAATACAAAACGTAATCCCAGTAAGGTGAATATTACTCTAATTACGGTCGGCCGTTAGATCAGTCGGATTAAAATTAGTGTGTGTGTTGATACCCAACTACTTTCACTCTTACGAATTCTGTGAGTTGTACTTGTCAAACTAACACATGTATAAATACGTGCGAGTCGCTCGTATGTTTTGTGTTCTCATTTCATTTATAATGGCGGAACGTCCCAAAAAACGGCAGCGTATCGAACTTTGTGTTTTATGTGTTATGAGGTTTTGCAATTTAAAAATATTTTTATTGTCTTTGAAATGATCGATTGAAAGTCTGGCTTGCGGTGTAAATATCACTGCTTATCTCGCGAGTTGTCGATCTTTCAAGAACCATAACTCTGTTTGAACTCTGGCTAAACTGGTCCTCTCTATAAACCGGACTATTTCAACGGTACGAAGCGAGTCCGGTTTAGACAGAGTCCACTGTATATTGATATTTGAATGTTTTATTTCCTTTCAGTCGTACTCCATGAGGAATGGGGTGCTGGGTGCTATGGGTGAAATCCTTATCCGAGTACTGTCGAAGGATAATCTGGACGACAAAATGAAAAACGACAGAGACAGCTTCTTCGACAGGCTAGAGGTTAGTTCAGGCCAATTTCCTCATGATACATACAACAAATAACAATAGTTATAAATGTGCTGAGGTGTCTTGATAAATGTAATAATGCACGTTCTTTGTAAAATGTGCATGGTCATGATCAATCCTTGTTGGTGGGCTCATTTGGGCTATTTTTCATTCCAGCTAAGTCCATAACAGGTGTATCACATGCTGTGGTATGTGCTATCCTGTCAGTGTGATGGTGAATATAAAAAATCCCTTGCTGCTAATGAAAAAATATAATGGGTTTTCTCTTTAAGTCTGTATGTCAGAATTACCAGACATTTCACATCCAATAGCTGTTGATTAATAAATCAATGTACTCCAATGGTGTCATTAAACAAACAGTTTAACTCTTAGTAACTTGAAATAATCCTAAATAGATCAAAATGCCATATTTACTTTGTGTTACATTATTATTTTAATTAATATGTTGACTTTTTCAGGACCACATTCATGATGTTAATTCATTTGTGCGAAGTAAAGTCCTGCAAATTTGGCTTAACATTGTCGGAGAAAAGGTACAGTTATAAAGTATAAAATTAATGTAGTGTTACTGTTTGCCTTTGCTAGAATTTGTATTATTTAAAATAAATGTTCTGTCTCCTTTTGTCAATGCCTCATGTGCGATGGATTAAGGATAGATCCCTGTCGATGACCCATTGGGCTATTTCTTGTTCCAGCCAGTGCTCCACAGCTGGTGTAATAAAGGCCGTGGAATGTACTATCCTGTCCCTGAGATGGTGCATATAAAAGATCCCTTGCTGGTAATCAAAAAGAGTAGCCCATGAAGTGGCGACAGTGGGTTTTCTCTCTCAATAGCTCTGTGGTCCTTAACCATTTGTCTCATTCCATATAACCATAAGTAAAATGTATTGAGTGTGTTGTTAAATAAACCTGTGGGGCTCTGCAAAAGATCTACGCCTGACAGCCCTTTTTGCGATTCACGCGACAAAGGATATAATACAACCAATCGAACGCTGAAGAAGAAAAATGTCCTTCCTTCCTTTTGTCAATGGGTTTTATTTTTTGGAGAGGGGTGGGGTATTCTCTTCTATTCTATTTTGCCTCATCTGTAGGAAATACAACACAAGGTGTTGAACAAACTTTTCATTTCCTTTCCAAATATCTATAGTTTAAAATGTTCTGAGGTGTCCTTAACCTTCTGACTACTGCAGGCGAGATCTCTCGCCCGATGTCACGCCAGTTGACATACTGTACACTGCATACAGTGCATTTCCAAATTCATATTTCCTGCCGTATTTCACAGGGCACTTACCAGAAACGGAAATAAAATTAAAGAAAAAAAGATTTCCAGTCAAAATGGTGGTTTTTATTTTGATTTTTTCAACTAAAAATACCTTGAAATATTTAGTTCAAAAAGTGGTTTTCGTCAAGTATTTTCAGTTGACAGCTATGGCGGTACGTCACGGTAATTTTCAGGGATCAATAGCTGATTGTGACAACTAATCTGATAATAAATTAGTAAAATGATAGTAAACGCAACCTTTTCAAAAAAATGTTTGGCCAGTTTTAATCACCATTAGCTGATCTAAAAATAATAACAATTAAACAAAACCCACGAAAATAATACTTACAGATTCCTATATGAACTTTATTTCATGTATTTATAAAACATTTAAGTGAATATATGTGAGTAAAAATTATAAAATTGTACCCACTCAACGTGGTTTTTGTTAAAAATTAATCCAGTAGTCTAATGGTTAAATTTTTCATTTCCTTTCCTTTGTTCCCCTGTTGTTGCAGTGTCTGCCACTCCCGCGACAGGAGCACCTCACCAACCTGGTTCTAGGACGACTGCAGGACAAAACGAGTCAGGTCAGGAAGTACGCCATTCAGCTGATGACCGCCCTTCTCAAGTATAACCCTTTCGCTGCTAAGGTAAATGTTTCATAACAGAATACAGATTATACACAATGGAAAGTAAGAAATACTTACATTGGCTAATAGTCTATCAAATGTTACTGGTTCTAATGCCCACCAGTTTGTTTGCTTGTTTATTCTTTTGATGATGTTAGTTTTACACCGATGAAACATTGAATATTTAAAATATTTTTTATTTAAATTCAAGTTTAAGGTTGTTTCAGTGAATTTTTTGTTAAAAAGTATTATAATTTTTAAAAAAGCAAAAAAAACCTTCTATTTACCAATGCTGAAATTTTTAAAAATAGTTTTAATCAAGTTCATTATTTGAAAGACAAACTTCAGTGTGTGTTTGTGAGCCTGTGTGACACTGTGTTTTATTTGTGTGTGACAACGTGCTTAGTTTTGTGTGTGGTGTGTAAATCTTTTACCTTTCAGCAATTTATTTTTATTGTTGTAGTAACATTAAAGTGCTGTTCTTCCTCAAAAACATATATTATATATTTAAAATTAATATTTCAGCTACCAATACAAGAACTGCAAATGAACTTCGAAACTGAAAAACAGAAGCTACAGAATATGATGCCTGAGGCTCCAGTGCCAGAGACTATTGATGGTAAGTGTCTGAATAAGTTGCCAGATTTACCTTTCTCAGGCCCCATCAGGCATTCACTTCTGTGGTCGACCAAGTTGTTCATTGTATACTGATGGACAACAATAATGGATCACACCAGCCAGTGTCCATATTTTCGATGCCATCTTAGGACTATGAAATAGTAAAACTATCGTAGGTTGTGACGTCACTACAACACACGCCATAGTGACATCATAGCTTACAACGTTTTTACGATTACATAGGTTAAGATTGCTTCGAAAATATGGGCCCATGGCTTTAGATTGCATCAAAGTTGAGGCGATAAATGTTGTGCCCAAAATAATCATGCCCAAATTCACTACAAATGAGATAACCTCAAACTATTTTTCCTCAGAACCACTGAAATGTTATGTTTAATTAGATTAAGATAACTTGAAATGCATTTCTGAATATTGACAACTCTCGAGTAGCTGTTAATGACAGTACTGAAATAAAAACGAATTTTCTGCGCTCGGAAAACACAAAATTCCCCATTGTGCCCAAATTAGTACAATTTAAAACCCTTGCAGCACATCAGTAAAGTCACTGCAACTGAAAGCTTCTGTCATAGTGTCGTGACGTTAACTTTATTACTGACATTCCATTTCACATTACTGGCATCCAATCCTAATAATGAGGTTATGAATTTAGCTAGATTATATGATATTGAGTCGGTAGTGTAAGATTATCCACACTACTTCATTGTTATGATTCTGGCAAAATCTTGAAAAAATTTCAAAATCCCCCTAATGGGAAGACCGAAAGAAACATGGAGGAGGACAGTAGATACGGAAATTCGAGAGGGCAGTGTGAACTGGGGGCTGATGGAGAAGCTGGCAAAAGACAGGCAGCAGTGGCGATCTCTGGTTACAGCCTTATGGGCTTCTTAGCATGAAGGGGATTGAGTAAGTAATTCCATACCTAATAATGTTTTGATCTCTGTTCTCTCCGACAGACCAGATGACCAAGTTCCTGGAGGAGTGGCAGGCGATAGAGAAGAACTTGCTGACGTGTATCGCCGACCCCAGCAATCTTGCTAACACTTCTGTTCACATGGAGGCCGAAGAGACTCTAGACAGGTGACCATTAGACCAAAAGAAATTAATAGAATCATCAGTTAAATGGAGCTCAGTACATTGAAATGTTGTGCTTTGCACCCACTTGTCGGTGTTAATCGTTAGGTGTGGGCAGGGCAAAGATGTAACAGTCGCATCTAATCTCCAGTTTTGCCCCAACTAGATAGTCATGTGTGCTGGTGTGTGCAGATGCACATTTTCAGACTACTTCCAGTATGACAGTCAAGTCAGAATTTATTGGTAGGTGTGCGCCAAACATTAAAGATGTTGTTTTTTTTAAAGTGATGGCAAAAATTTTGCAAGCATAGTGCCTCAAAAAAATAAAATGTACAGTTATAAAATTAGATAATTTTATAGTAAACAGTAGCTTGTGGAGGTGACACAATAGCCAATGTCCACATTACTTTTAATATTACTGCTGTATTCATACAACTAATAAATTATTTTATCTCTCCTTTATGAAGTAAAATACAAGATATAGGTATCTGCTTTTGTTTCAAAGTTTAACTTTCAAGTTTTGTATTTGGCTCAGTTTCTAATAAACTATAAGTCCTAGGTTTTAGGTGCACTCCAATTTTTTTTTTAGGTGCACTCCAATTTTTTTATTTTTTTTTATGGTAACCTTGACCTTGCTTATATTTCTGGGGACAATAATTATAGAAAAATATATATCAATAAAATATATTTAAATACATTTTTAAAATGTTCATGTCTAATGATTATCCTTGCATAAATCCATTGTCATGATCATGTGTAGTTACAAAAATGCCAAATTAATTAATTTCATGAGCGAAAATGTTTGTTTTAGTTTAACTACAACACTAGTTAATTTCATGAATGCTTCACTGTAACTGCCAATGCTATTATGTTCATGAATGAAAGTGTTCGTTTCAGTGTAACAACGAAAATCTATGACTTCCTGAATGAAGGGAAACATGTGGAGGCGATTCAGTATTTCAAGGCAGCCCAGGAAGCTTGGCCGGAAAGCTGCTCTTCCCAGAAAACAGCCGACAGTGAACAAGACAAACTGTCGCAGTCCTCGGATACAAGCATGGAGGTCGACAACCATGGGTACTTGGCTCAGATATTGCATCATTTAGAGGAGAGAGGATTTAAAAACTTTTTTGTATTTTCGCTAAAGATGCATAGACTTTTTAAAAACATTCTACAAAACATCGGCACCTGTGTAGTGTTTTTCCGGAAAACAAATTGCTAAACATTTTGCAAGGCATGGTAGACAACACTTTTGGGGCATTTCCATAATTTTCAGGGCATATTTGTTTCCATTAGAGACAAAAATAAATATTTAAATTTAAAAAAAAATGAAATTAATGTTTTTGCTTTAATAAATGAATGTTAAAATATGTATCAGATATATTTTATTAATTAATAACATATTTTCATCATATTTTATAAAGGCAGTTTTAGAATGAATTATTAAAGAAGTCTTGTTTAGTATCAGAACAGGTGTTGATTAAGGAAGATGGTGCTAGACTATTGAGGGATGGTGCTGCACCATGCTAAAACAAGCTATGGAAAACATTACCATACTTATGAAGCTTTAAGAGTTGACTCAAATCTTTAATGACGTCACATGCATGCAATTTGTATGGCATTGCCATGACATTAAAGTGTCCGACTCTTATTAGAGTCTGGGCGGGATGTAGCCCAGTGGTAAAGTGCTTGATGCACGATCGTTCTGGGATCGATCCCCGTTGGTGGGCCCATTGGGCTATTTCTCGTTCCTATCAGTGCACAGCGACTGACATATCAAAGGCCATGGTATGTACTAACCTATCTGTGGGATGGTGCATATAACGATCCCTTGCTGCTAATCGAAAAGAGTAGTCCGTGAAGTGGCAACAGCGGGTTTCCTCTCAATATCTGTATGATTCTTAACCATTTGGCTGATGCCATATAACCGTAAATAAAATATATTGAGTGCGTTGTTAAATAAAACTTTCTTTCTTATTAGTCTTGAGTATAGACTACAAGTTTTAAAAGTATGAGACCAGATTGAACCGATAATGTCTTGCTGTGCCCATTTGGTGTATTTTAAAGTTATTTTATATTTATTATCTATTTCTAGAAACAAAGATGACGCCCCATCCTCAAGCCAAGTGGGAGAAATTATTTTATGTCTGAAGGAAATTTTTATTGGTGAGTTTATTCATAAAATAGCTGTGGAACACACAAAGTGATTTTAGGCCTAAGATCATTTTGTAAAATGGGGCCCTGAGCTCCGTTCCACGAAGCGATCTTAGCCCTAAGATTACCGATCTTAGCCCTAAGATTACCGATCTTAGCCCTAAGATTACCGATCTTAGCTCTAAGATTACCTTAGGTGCATAACTACACTATGCACTAAGTTGATCTTAGGGCAAAGATCGCTCCGTGGAATGGGGCCCTGGACTTTAGCCATAAAAGAGAAAGAAAGAAGTAGCCATCATATGGCCTGGACTGCTGGGATGTTCGGACTGGACCATAGGACAAAAGGAATAGCAATAGGTTACAGGTCACGTTAAGTTCATGAAAAGAGAAAATGATACACGTTTTCTACATTTTATGCCCAATGGGTCTGCTTCAAATGATTTGTCTATGCATACTTGGTTGAAATAAAGGTTTATTTTGTGTACGGTATATAAATTATACAAATATAATAGACATTTCCCACACCCAACCCCGTGCGAATTTGAGAACAATCCTCAGATTCATTCTGATTTCAAATTTGGCAGGTAACTATTGAAGTGAGATAATCATGATTGCTGTGTATTTTGTAGGACACCGGAAAATCTCTGTGTTAACAAAGTCTGTATCTGAGGAGACCGAGTCGCAGGGAGATGTCGTCAATGAGGTGTCTAAACAACAGATCTTGGTCCAGTATCTCCAGGTAAGATGTCTGCATTGGAGTTTGTGGTAACAGTTAAATAGCAGGAAGTCACATATCTACATTTTAATGGTTTAAGGTTCTCATCATGTGATTAGTCTCACCAACTTGTCGTATGTGATCAAATCGTACTGTGAAAACACTTCAATCGGAACAACATTAGTCTTACACAACAGGTTGAGTCAGAATTGTAATAATTAGTAGAATTGGGTAGTATACCATATATACTATTCGGTATTGGTATTATGTCAACACCGATTTACCGTATCAAGCAAATTTCAAAATACCAAAATATTATTACTAATACCGTATTTGACCGGATTTTAGCCCATGTCTTTGAATAAGCCCCCCTCTGTTTTGATAGCATTTAAGAAAATAGGCCCTCATTCATAAATAACCTTATAAATAATACGAAATTGCAAGTTTGCTCAAAGTTCATTTAAAAGGTCATACCTCTTGGAGATAATTAAACACAAATGTAACACAATATTTTACCACCAGTGAGGTTTAGCAGTTAACAGTAACAGTGTGTAACATTGTTTTCAATTTCATGCCTGCAGTATTTCTTTGAAGTACACAAGCCCCAATCTGAACTAAAACCAATGTCTATTTTTACCACCACACTGTGTTTTCAGTTAATTCTAATTAGGCAAATACCTTATTCTGATTGGCTAAGAACAATGACCTATATTGACAATTCTTTTTAGTGGCTGTCTATATCACAAACGAGTGTATGCTATCGAGTTTGTTGTTAACTGCTGTTGTTTTAAGTCTTCTTGGCATTATCTTTTGGATGTAAATAAACAGCACTAGTAAGTAATTTTAACATATAAGGTGTGTTTCTGATAATTAGATACTAGTAAAAAAACAAACAATTTAATTAATAAACAATTATTATTTATTAATAACAAATGGAAGACTAATTAATAGATGTGTTACAGAACGTTTTTTGTTTTCTTCCTAGTTAATTTAATTATTATTAGTTAATTTAATTGGTATTACTTATTTTAATTTTTATTTTCCCCCCCCCCCCAACAAAACTGGCCCCTTGCCCGGGAATAAGCCCACCCCATGCTAAGCTCACAATGAGTTGTCTTGGCCCCCTGGGCTTATTTCTGGTCAAATACGGTAATATATCTGACAAATGAAAAATGTGTTGGCATAAATCAGACAAGAGCCTTGTGTATGAAATTTTATTTTATTTAGATTAAATTAGCGGATGAGCCATAACACATAACTTTGAGTTACTAGAAACATGTATGGATACAGGCTCACTCAGGCTTGACACAGTGTTGAAACTGAAAATAGTCTTGAAAATTGTAGTGCGGTCTTCGTAAGCACTTGAATTAGTGAATAATGACATTTAAGGATTGTCTTTTGTTCTTTTTTTCATGGACAAAACAAAATCATCCACAAACTGTGAATTGGTTAATCTGTTCACACATGAGTTTTTTTGGTTCGTAAAAGATGAATGTAAAAGATATAACAGTCAAACCATGTAATTAAATTTAAAACAATTAGTAATAATAATGCTAAAAGTTCATATTTTATTTTGAATAATATTTGGCCCATAAACAGGGATGAGAATTTTCCGCGGATTTTGGACCCCCAAGGTTGATCCTGTGAAATGTGTAAATTTGTTGGGGAAAATTTGGGGGTGGGGGGTAGAATATAGGTATATGCCTTGCACTCTGTGGAAATATCAGTTAACATTGAGGTCGTCGTGCAGCTGCTATCGTAATGTAACAGCCGCTATGTTTATTTCGACGCACTCTGTGTATACAAAAATAAAGCAAAACTAGCTTCATGTGTATGTGTTTAGTACTGTTTACTACGACCACTGTGACTGACAAAAATTGAGACGTCTGAGATATTGAGACCAATCAGCGTAGCCCTTACAGTTCTAGGTCTTTATGTGCAAAACAAACACCATTTTTGACTGTGTTTTCTGCAGTGGTGATCGAGTGCTTTTATATGTAATTTTTCTTTTCAAAAATGGTTTCATGATCATTGACAGGAGTTTATGCATTATAATAATCCTTTCTATGGTATATAAGTTATTCTGAAACCCCTGCGGCCCCCTGGACCCCGGCTAATTTAAGCTGAAAATACAAAATTTCATTCTCATCCCTGCATAAGCAATAGCGCTCAGTAACAGTTAAAGACAAAGTACCAATATTAAATGACGTCATATATGACATTTCCCAACGACGTCATGTTTTAAGTTCATCGAGAAATGAACAAACTCCCATTGTTACAACTGAATCAATGGGATGATGTTAAGTTGAAATGAATTTAGCGGAAATTATATAGTAAATGTTAATAATTAAGAATGACACCTACAAGTATTCTGATGATATTTAAAACGTAAGAGTTTATTATCTTTAACAGGACTCTCTGACATTTGCCAGACAAGTACAAGAATCGGTGCCCATTGTGTGCCAGCTCCTGTCGTCGAAAAATACCTCCGATGTGTTCGAGGCCATTGAGTTTTTTGTAACAGGGTTTGAGTTTGGCGTGTCGGCTACCATAATCGGTATCCGTAGAATGCTGGCACTGATCTGGTCTAGAGAAGTGACTGTAAAGGAAGCTGTAGTGAATGCCTACAAGAAACTCTACCTCAATCCCCAGGGTGGAAATCAAAGGTACTGATGTGTTAGAAATTACAATAATATTCATAATACCACCTAAAACAAATTGTATTTTATTATCCACTATGGAAACTAGAGGTACAAATATATTAGTCATTACATAATTACCATAGAGGTAATACTTTATTTATTGTACTAGTTTATTAGCTACAGCTATATTCCATTGTTGAAACTTTGATTCTCGTATTAAAGTTTAACAGTCTTTAGGCCATTCTACTGGATCTCAGTTGGGACATATAAAAAGTTATTGTCTAAATGTGATATGCAACTTGATATTGAATTTATTTTTATAAAATAACTTCTTCCTTTTTTAGGACAATGCCTACTGGATTTTAGATCCAATTTTAAAAACATACTGACTAATCTGCAAATGAATGTTTTTGAATCTTGTTCCAGATCAAAAGCTCTTGCCATAGTGAAGAATCTGTCCGTACTGACACGTGGAGTGACTCTGGGTGAACTGATGTCACTCGAACAGCTGGTAAAATAGTCTTCTTCCATACTGGATGGATGTTCGTAGTATTGTTTGATGTGTTTTGTCGTAATTTGTACACTAGGCCATTGTTAACTTGTGTGTTATCAGATTGTTGTACTTGTATGTTATCAGATTGTTGAACTTGTATGTTATCAGATTGTTGAACTTGGGTGTTATCAGATTGTTGAACTTGGGTGTTATCAGATTCTTGTACTTGTGTATTATTAGATTGTTGAACTTGGGTGTTATCAGATTGTTGAATTTGTATGTTATCAGATTGTTGAACTTGTGTGTTATCAGATTGTTGAACTTGTATGTTATCAGATTGTTGAGCTGGTGAAGAGTGGCGACATTGGGCCGAGTGTTATTCAGATGTTGTGGGAGATGTTTACACTGAAGATCTCGAACACGCCGCCAGAGGAAAGCCGCGGAGCTCTGTCTCTCATCGCCATGGTTGCCGGGTAGGGCCTATACAGTTTGAACTTTGACCTGTTGACAAACTCTTTTATGTTACAGAGTAGTGGAGAGGAGAGAGCTTTTAATATTTTTTGCAATCTCTGGTGTGTGTGTGTGTGTGTATACAATACAATGTTTATTGCAACCTTTAAAAAGAAAAGGTACAAAAAACTAAAACATTTTACTTTACACCTATCCAAATGCAATAAAATGATGATTTCCAATTTTCTTTTTTTAATAAATCAACAACAAAAATTATGAATATTTTTTTTAAATGAATTAGAAGAGAAAGACAGTTTTTCTTAAATGATGTTATTTTCTCTTGTCTTTGATCTCTAGTGCGGAATCGGACCTGGTGTGTAGCAATATTGATGTTCTGGTGAGTGAGGGTCTGGGTCCTCGTGCAGAAACTGACTACCTACTGGCACAGGAGGCGTGTCTCGCCCTGAACAAGCTGGGGGCGGTGATCAAGGTGAGTACATACACAGCACAACCTTTTACGCGACTCGTTCTCTTCATGTGTTTAGTACACAACTTTAAACTTAGGCCTCAGATAATTGCGATAATGATCGTTTCGTTAGCGCGTTGCTCATAATTTTTTTTATTTTATAGAAACGTTTTCATTCATGCAAAATTTGGAGCACCTTCTACTTGGATGTAAGAGGTTTATGCAAAAAGGAAATGGGTTACCTGGATTTATTTCTGCATAACCAGTAAATGGGTTACACAGATTTTCAATTCTCAGAGGTCGGAAAATCATGTGATTGCCAGTTCACACAGTTTGTGCTTGCTTTTGTTTTTCATAACCTGATGGAAGTAAAAGAAATAATAGAAAATCTTTAAATAGTCTTCCACATGGGCAGGCAGCAAATCCTGCTAAAAAATACACAATGTGAATTCTATTAGATACATCCAGGATTCCTTATTTTCAGGAACAGTAATATACATGCAAATCTTAAATTTTTATCCATGTTTGTCTTCTGCCTTGCTGTTAAAAAAGGTTACCAGGGTTTGTATAGTCTGGAAAAAGTATTGACAAATACCCTTTTTAGCAAGTTGGTTTGGAATAAGTTACGTCATAGGATTTAGGGTTTAACGTGCACATTCAGAGCAAGCTGACAAAGTATGGAAATTCTTCTTTAGTACTCATGTAGAAAATATCATTTGCGTGAAACCGGCGGAATCTGATGACGTTTTTCAATCTTGGCACTAATGTACATTTGGGAAATCAAGACAAACAATTACCAACATTTACCGAAGATTTTAAATACACAATAATTTCGAGACTAATTTCTAGAATTACTTCTCAGTTTTATAGTTGCTTCCAAATAAAATATTTTAAACATGGTTCTCCCCACTTATTGAAAGTAATTTCAAGACATGGGTTTGGATTAACATTTGAAACATGTGACAAAAAGGATGCACCCCTGTCCACTTTGATCATGGCAACTGTAATTTTGGTGGTGTTGTATGTTTCAGGTTAGAGGAGAAGTCAGTCCGAAACCGTTCAAACTTCCAGAAAGTCACGAGGCGTTCTCCAGGTTGTCTCACCTCTTAGTTACCGGTAAGTGAAATTTGCAGTGTTTCTACTTCCACCTACCTGTCTCAACTTCCTCCATGTGTGCAGTCTCTGTTCATTTTTCCTGTAGCCACCTGGCATCCTCGTCCTCTACCACTAATAAAGCTGGTCTGACCCACGGTACTACCTAACACCCACCGGTAGTAGGGGAGCATAATAGGTGATTACAAGTATCTCTTAACTATGCCAAAATTAACTACTGAACACTGTCCTAAGTGGTCGGACTAAGCCCATATTTAAAGCTGGAAGCCACAAGAGACAGGCACCTGTCGCAGATGGAAAGAGAACTGGGATGTGGAGGTGAACAGCAAAAGAAGTTGAATGATAGGAGTTGCCAGATCGGAAAAAAATGTGAAGGAATTCAGAGAGAAAGGAAAGGGGGCATTGAGATAAAAAAAAACCTCACCCACATAAATAAATAAATATAAAATGTCAATATTTAACAGGACAATGTGTTCATTAGTTCAGGAAGAGGCATTTCACTTCTATTGCTGACCCTACTGCTGCCTATTTTTCATATAATTATAAACCACTGTTTTCTGTAAATACGTATAGCCTCCTATTTTCAAAGATAATGAGCACCCTTCATGACCTACTGTCTTAACCAATCCAGACTTTCTGCTGTCCAAAGATGTTCTCAAGATTCCTATTGGCTAATTTATGTTCTTAATTCTTATTCGGGCGGGACATAGCTCATTGGTAGAGCGCTCACCTAATGTGCGATCGATCTAGAATCGATTCTCATCGGTGGGCTCATTGGGCTATTTTTCATTCCAGTCATTGCTCCACAACTGGTGTAACAAAGGCTGTGGTATGTATTGTCATGTCTGTGGGATGGTGCATATAAAAGATCCCTTACTGCTAATTGAAAAGAGTAGCGACAGCGGGTTTCCTCTCTCAATATCTGTGTGGTTCTTAACTGTATGCCCGCTGCCATTTAACCATAAATAAAATGTGTTGAGCTCATCCTTAATGCTTATTCTAGCAGAGGTGTGCTTTTCCTCATCTGTAGAGTGCTCATAGCGATTGAGTCATTGGATCAAATCTCGGCAGACTCATTGGGTTTTTTTTTTCATAATCCAAACCAGTGCCCCATGACTGGTATATCAGAGGCTGTGGTATGTGCTGTCCTGTATGGGAGAAATGCATATGCATGTTAAAGGATCCCTATTTGCTATTGGACAAAAAATGTATTAGGTTTTTTTATAGACTTTGTCAGAATTACCAAAGGTTTGACATTCAATTGCCAAAAATAACGTACACAATTTTGTCAATTCTCTGACACCTGATTAATCACAATGCATAGGTCTTATACAGAAGTGTATTTCCTTCTAAATACAAGATTGCTATGAAGTTGGGATGTACCTTTTCATTTGAAGGTGGGCCCCTGCACGTGCTGTAACCTCACCTTGGTGCAGGGGTGTAACATTCTCTTTGAGAATGACCAATATAGCACAAATTGAAGTTTAGAGTAAAATTCAGTATCCGTAAAATTCTGTGATATTTGTATTTGTATTTTTGCACAGTTCTTTACACTGTTTTTGTTTCAACCTTGAATATTTATATTGATGTTGATCATCACTTTATCTATTTGCATTAATATAGTTTGACACCCAATAGCCGATGTCTTTTTTGTGCTGGGGTGTCGTTAAACATTCATTCATTGAAGGTGGGGTTTTTTAAATTTGTTTTTTTAACAGGTGTGGCAAACATTGAGAACAATTACTGGATTCCGCTGAGTGAGCAGGCCGTGAACGTGATCTACCGACTGTCGGAGAATCCGGACGCGGTGTGCGGCTCGATCATCAAGAAACTGGCAGATGTCATGTGCAAGTCGTTCACAGAAAAAGGTTCGCAAATATCTTATTTCATTACAGTAATGGGGAAGGATATTTTGATGGGGCAGGACATAGCCCAGTGGTCAAGCGCTCATTTCATGCGTGGTCGGTCTGGGACCGATCTCATTGGTGAGCCCATAAGGCTGTTTCTCACTCTAGCCGGTGCACCATGACTAGCATATCAAAGGCCTTTGGTATGTGCTATCCTGTCTCTGGGATGGTGCATATAAAAGGTCCCATTCTGTTAATGGACGAATGTAGCAGGTTTTCCTTCTAAGACTAAATGTCAGAATTACTAAATGTTTGACGTCCTATAGTCGATGATTAATACATCAGTGTGCTCTAGTGGTGTTGAATTTCATTTTAATTTGGTGAAAGAATTTTACGTAATGATTGAGAGTTTTCTGAAAAATACACACATAATGGTGGATTTCGGTAATTTTGACGTTTCATAAATATGTTGGTGAAATTTTCTGCATACTCAGAGCTAGCACTGCGTGTTTGCTTTTAGAATGGTAAAAAGCTCTCTTTCCTTTTGTCGTATTCAGTGTAAAAGCTTGGCACCAGCTTTCTTAGTGACTGACTTTTATTTTCTGTATTTTTTGTTTTAGAAAGGTGGATATATAACTCCGTAGTAGCGACATATTTATTATTTCAACTTATTTTCGTGCTTATATCCAATTAAGGTTCATGTACGCTGTCCTGGACACATATTGCAGCTATCTGGGCTGCCTGTCCAGGACAGTGGGTCAGTGAGAGAGAAGAGGGTGTAGTGTCCCTTAAGAACTCGCTCTGGGTTGGAACTGGTACCAGGCTGCGAGTCCTGTACCTACCATCCTGTAGTCTGATGGCTTAACTACTGTGCTACCAAGGCCGGTAGTAGCACATATTTAAAGGTGTTATAGGTTGCAGGATCAATCACTCTTGGTGAACTTGGGTGGGGTTTTAAATAATAATAATAAAACAAAATCCTATTCTGTTATAAATTCCCGGTACCAACATTTTTACTGACTATCATTTCTTTACGTTATTTACTTGTACGTATTTTACAGAAGGCCAGGGTGATGGTAACGCGTCTGTTTCTACCACGTCGACGTGTATTCTCACACGCCTGTTGTCTGTGGCCGGTCAGGTGGCTGTGCGACAACTCATTCATCTGGACGTGGACATATTTGGAGAGCTCAAGAGACGCAGGGCTATGCAAGATGAAAAGAAGAGCAAACACAAAACTAAATCATCGAAACGAAGAAGCGATGTCACTATGTCAACCACAAAGGTTAATACTGATTCAGCTTTTTTGTTTTACAATCTGATGGCACTATCGAGCTCAGTTTGTACAAACGCTAGCCTGAGGTGCTCGAGTCTGAAGGATCAAAACCCTTAAACACTGACGGGGATCACACCCAAACCTAAACGTGCATCAAGTGAGCACTATACCACTGGGTTACATCCCTTTCACAAATATGAGGGTCAATTACGATTTATTTTAACTGGCCCTGCTGGCCACCATAATTTTTAACTTATGTTTTCTCCCCAATCTCACAACAATTTAAAATGATAGGTAAACAAGTTGATGTACCTACGATCTTTTAGGACATTACAGTAAGTGGTAGAACACAGGTGATGTTAAGCACAGAGCTCCAACATAAGAATTTATTACTGTAAGAAGGGCCCACCGATGGCAATTTTGAGTCTGCTGACAGCATTGGTTTTAGACTTAACGTTTGCAGCAAATTGTTAGGTTATTTTTCTGTATGTAAATGTAGTCATGTTTCTTAATTTATGTGAGTCAACAATAATTTATTATAAATGGAATTATGGACATGCATGACTAGTTCCATTGAGTGGTACTAATTTATACAATAATTCAACCAAAACCCAAATGCCTGTGTTAAATACTGGTAGAAAATGTTCATACACATTTATACATTTTGCCGTCACTGAGGAGCTTTACCAACGGCAGTAACGTTTATCCGGTGGCACAAAAGTATATATCATTTTCTTATTAACGAACAACATAGCCACATGTTGCTTTACATCTGAATTCTGTGCAGACGCCTCATCCTATATTCGCAATCACATCTGCCGAAGACCGAAGATGACGACAACAACTGATCACGGTCTTCCGTGATGACATATTTTTATGAGGGTTATGGAAGGATAACGCTTGTTTTTTTAGTGACATCAGCCAATCAGAATACAGTAAATCGTATAAATTCGGAAAGTTTGTAATTATAAACCGATGGCAATTTATATCTCACTGATGGCAATTACCGCTGTTACGTTTGATCCCTGTAAGTAAATGAGTATATGATGTAAGTACAGAGCCATTAATACCAAAATAAACATTGCAAATTAGCCAGTTGTAAATTTTAATACAAAATGGCCGCAGCATTTAGCATTTGGGTAATAAAATGTCCTTTAAATAAATCACTTTCATGGAAATACCCTGTATGATTTACGTGTGATGTTATAACTGTGTTTTAGGATATTAATGTGAGTGAGAGTACACAGGTAATAAAATGTAAATAAGTTGATTATTTACGTCTGATGTTATAACCATGTTTCATTACACTTTAACTGTGAGGTAACACTATATAAATAAATTAATGGTTTACCCGTGATGTTTGAACTGTTTCAGGACTCTACGATGAGTGAAAGTACCGAGGTGATAGAGGAAGAGCTCGGTCTGGCCGGTGCGGCCGCTGAAGACGCGGAGGCTGAGTTCATCCGAAAAGTCTGTGAACAGGAGACCGTTACAGGTATGTCTACTAAAATGGTGGATGTGATTTTTTAGTCTTTTCATTGATTTTATCCCCTTTTTTTTCTCGTTTTTTTTTTCATCAAAATATAATTTTCACAAAATTGACTAAATTTGATTTCAAATGCTGAAAAGTGATCCTTATATAACTATAATAGTACAGAATTTTATGGGGTTTTTTGGTTGTTGCTTTAACAAAGTAAAAAGCCAAGATAAAAAGCCAACTTTTGAGTTTAAGTTTAATAAACTATAACTGCTAGGTCAGTGAAACTTGGTTTAAAGTTGCTCCTAGTGATGTTCAAGATAATTTTCAGGTTTTATTTTTAAGTCTCAGCGGGCAGCATAGCCCAGTGGTACAGTGCCCGTCTGATGCGCGGTCGGTCTAGGATCGATCTCTGTCAGCTAACCATTGGGGTTTTTTCTCGACATAATCATGTGTCTGACGACGATATAACCATACTTATAATGTGTTGAGTGCGTCGATAAATTAAAAAAAAAAAAAAATGTTTTAAGTCTATATCACACCTTATAAATGTTTCACATATCGAGTCTCTCTGTTACAATAACAACAGAAGTTGTTTTGATTGTTACTAAACAGCCAGCCTGATATTAATTGAGTTCTCTTTAAGTATATCTTTGTTGAAGTTGCTCAATGGTGGAGTATTCACCTGGAGTTTAATGGATT
>JAECMU010104369.1:1875-12324 GCA_016106625.1 Dracogyra subfuscus
AAAAAAAAAAAAAAAAAAAAAAAAAAAAAAAAAAAAACACCCCCAAAAGAATGCAGTGGGTTTCCAAGGCGAGTGAGGGATTTCATCGGGGTTGGGTTTATAGACTGTTGAGATAAGTTTATATGGACCATGCTCCCCTAGAAAATACATTTCATTTTTTTTCTTTTTAAGCTTGGGCAACTTAGGGTTTTGACCTCCTGCACCCGATTCCTCTCTAAGATTATCTGTCAAAATTACCAAATGTTAGACATCCATGGAAGGAAGAATAGGACATGTATAACGACGCACTCAACGCATTTTATTTACGTTTACGTATGGCGTCGGATGATTATTAAATCAATATGCTCTAACTTTGATGTCGTTAACTTTACCCTTTCCAAACGAAAGAATATTTATTTGAATTTTTCGTTTTTAAAACGTAAAATTAAGAAGTGAAAACGTTCATTGTCTACTTTAGTATACTTTATTAAAAAACATATACATGATTAATGTGTTACTAGTATACAAACTGAACTTTGAAAGTTCTACTAACACTTTATAAAATATTAATTCTGAAATAGGAAGATACGATTGTCGATAATACGTTGTCAAGATCAAACCGGTTTTAACGAACGACTCTAGTACCGTATTATATAAGAAACAACACATTTTTGAAAAATACATTAATATACTTCCAGAAGAACTATGGAAACCACTCTTAAAATTCAGAACATCAAACCATGACTTACCGGTAGAAACAGGACGCTGGAATAATATTTCATTAGAAGACAGAATTTGTACCCTGTGCAATGAAAATGAAATTGGTGATGAGTTTCACTATCTCTTCATTTGCCACTTTTCTTTTTAATTCTAGGACTCAATTTTTACATCCCCATTACTATACTCGACCAAGTACTTATACATTCAAAGAACTAATGCAAAACAAACAAATCAGTACACTAAAGAATTTAGCAAAATTTATAAAATTTCACATCCCCAACCCACAGAAGTACATTATATACATATATTGAACATTAAATTACTAATAACAATTTTAACTAGTTTTACCGGCTAAACAGTTTATATATTTGTATTTTTATGAATATTCACAGCTTTATGTTGTATGCAAATGTTCATAGGAATTAATTCACAATCATTGTAATTTAACTTTTGTATTTCTCTTTCATCTTGTCACGTGTTTATAGATATATTATATATATATTCCTCCTACGCCGTTGTGCAACGGCCAGAGAGTAAATAAAGTCTTGTCCTGTATCCTCAACCGAACGTTCTTCGTACAGCGCAAGATTTCTCTTTTAAATTTTTTTTACGAACCCTGCAATTTGAAATCGGCAAACGCACGTGTTAACTGTAACTGACATCAGGCTGTCATTTGTACTTTGCCGAGCTATGGCGGCACTGACAACGAATCGAGCGTATACTTTTGACGATATCCGTTCATAGTGAACACACGATTTTTTTAAAAGTGCATTTGAGCTTGTATTTCTTATTTGTACATGATATAATAATATGGTAACCAGACAATGTAACTTTAATAATAATTTAAATATCGACCAACCACAATTCGGCTTTTATAGCGTTATTTGGGAGCATACATATTCTAAAACTATCAAGCGAGACTCACTATGCAATAGGCGAACTTCTTTGTCCATTTCAAAATTAAACAACGGAGGGTGGGGTACAGTAATTACATCTGAATTGTATACTAGTATAAATCGATTTTATGGCTATACCATCAAGGGTTTTTTCCCCCCGTCTTGAAACGAAAGTTCAACATTAAATTTTTATATTAATATTAGTTCCAGACAGTTCACCCGAATCACTTGGTATACCCTCGGCATAATTCCGAATGTTTTCAAATCACTGGCATGATTTTGCAAGCAAGGTTTTAATTGGTCGAATGAAAGGTCGATGACAATGAAAATATATTTTAAATAGTTGAAAAAGCTGTTTAAATTAATTTCAAACCTAGTTTGGATTAAGGATATGTAAGAAATAAAATATTACATTCATATATGTTAAGATACCAATCATCTTACAACTCGTTGTTCAAAATAAATCCAACTAGCTTACGCACATTAAGATAAGTTTTGTTAAGAACTTTTAAGATAAATGGTATCCAACGGCCACTTGTGTAGTATTATCTATGTATTTGGTGGGTTTTTTTTATTGAAATTTTTTATGATTAACCGTTTTACTGCTTTAGACTGATCTAACATCGGTCCCATCTATTCTTGAGTTTACTATTCATTTTTTAACTACCGCACACACCCAACTGCAGTATTTAAAATATAATCTGTTTTTCACATTGATGTTGGTACCTGGAAGGGGTGGGTGGAATATATGTCGATAGGTGGGGCAACGCATATTCTTACCGTTTTAGTTTCAGTTGTGCCCCACCCACCTTTCGATGGCCATTTTCAGCAATATATTTACTGTGGTTTCCTTTTGTGTTTTCAGTTGGACCGCCTCACAAAAGCGGGGAAGAAGATAACGGACAGCGACCGCCGTGTCACTCACTCACAATACCGCAATATGGGCGTGGTCGGTTCATACGCCTGGAAAGGATTTTAAACAGTTGCATTATCAACAATAATACAAAATATATGCTTTGGCAATAAGGATACACTGAAAATGAAATACTCGTCTCACACTTTCTTCAACCTATTAATATAATTATTCTTAAAATTTCCATAAATAGATGGATAGATTATGTAATATACATGTACCCACTCCTAAAATGTATTAAAGGTTGTTAACTCTAGTGGTGTTTTAGCAAGATCTGAAGAAAATGATTTTCAGATGACAAGAAACATTCCTAAGTGAAACGTTTATGTACAATGTACTGCATAAACGACATAATAGCAACGCATTCATACAAACTAAGCCAAACTACTCCAGGAAAGATATATTTCTGAATTGACAATTGATTTTTAAGAGGCTGAAAGACTTTTACACACATAATTTACATTACTGTTCAAGAAGCATTTGTTGTTTGCATGTGATATAATTATTCATGAAGGTTGGACTGTACAGTTTTATGTGGTAGAATTGTGACAAAGTTAAACGTTAAGTTAAATAAAAATTAAGAATTTAATATGTTTTTGTTATTTATATTTAAGAGTTAGTAACATACATGTACTGGTATTCAGATCATGGTAGCTGACTACAAAGGCAATAACTGGCTATTGTCTTAAATTTATCAAGTAATAAATCATAAGAAAACAACCATATTATAGTGTATTTGATTTATTAAGTAACACAACCAATACATTTTACCCAATAACATAACGATATATGATATAATACTTGGTCAGTTGACTATACATTGTCCAGTGGTCAACATAACATGATAAAAATACATGCTATATATTAAGTAAATGTATGTATACTATATGGAAATAAACACCCAATTGATGTCTTTTGTCCACATGTTCAGCTTGAGGATCAATATATACATATAAATAAAACACAGAAAAATGTAGACAGCATTCAGTCAACTTTCATTTTATCAAGAACTGGTGTGGTAAATTTTGCAGTTGAAGTTGTTATTTTTAGGTGAAAAAGATAATATACCCCAAACAAAACCCCACCCCAACAAATTGAAAGAAATGTTTAAAAAGTAAAATCTGCCAGCTTACAAAACTGATTATGATTTTTTTATTTTAAAGATTCATAGAACCTCCTGTATTAGTTGACACTTGAAATACATTGTCATATTAACTCTGTCAATAAACTGCTATGCCTTTACAAATGGATAGAACATTTTACAGGATGGAAGAATCCACCAACATTTTGTAAATTAAACATTAAAGAAGAGAGACCCCCCCCCCAACAATATAAATTAAAAAGTAATATTATATTCAGTTTCTTACTACAATAAGGAGTCATTTACAAGTATATCTTCTTTCAAGCATACAAACTGTATTTTTTCTTGGTATTCTCGGTCTAGGATCGATCCCCGTCAGCTGACCACTGGGGTTTTTTCTCGACATAACCATATGTCCGACGCCGATATAACCGTAATTAAAATGTGTTGAGTGCGTCGTTAAACAAACCAAAAAAATTAAAATAATAATAATTCTTGGTATTCTTCACCTCCTAGAAGTGGACATAATTTCTTATTTTTTCTACGATAGTCATTTTGTTATGTTTTGGAATTGAATTTTGGCATTGATAGCTTTCTCTACCCCAGAGTATGGTGTACACTCTTGCAAAAATGGTGATGATTATGAACAACCCTAAAGAAACATTTCAGAGTAAAATTAATCCAAAACCAAAACCACTGCAATAAAGTAAACTAAATAATACATGTAAAAAATAAACTAAATTGTCTTTGGACTAGGATATGTGGAAAATAGTCATAGCATTTACAAAACAATATGGTGAGAAAAATAAACAATAAATTAGAAACAAAGAAAATGACTTAAAAAGAAAGAACAAATGAATATTTAATGATGACATAGCTGGATCTGTGTCATACTCTTATGTCAAAACCTTAGAAAAACCCATCAGTATTTTGAATCTAAAGTCATGGGTTCATGTCTACCTGACATATATTCCATGTCAAAACCTTCCAAGAACCCACCAGGATTTTGAATCTAAAGTCATGGGTTCATGTCTACCTGACATATATTCCATGTCAAAACCTTCCAAGAACCCACCAGTATTTTGAATCTAAAGTCACGAGTTCATGTCCACCTGACATGATATCACAGATGTAGCTCGGTTCACTTCAACAAAAGAAAGCTATAAAGGGAAAACTTCAGCGTGTATGACAGTGGAAGTTGTATTGGTTGTACTAATACAGCTTCCATCTGGAAGACTTTAACTAGTTATAATGGACTAACAACTCTAACAGGTGGTTACTGTACATCATTTAACATACAACATAAAAATTACCAAGCACACATTACCAAAAAGGTTTTTTTTTGCTGAATGAATAAATGAATAAATAATCTACTTTAATTATATATTTTACCAAATTAAATTTAAAAAAGTAGTAATTAAGCCAAACACCCATTCGCCCTTTCATGCACTGTATTTAAGTAGAAAATGGACCCAAATGAAGTAACAAACAATCTTTATAATTTAATTTGAAATATACTTATTAATAAAAACACAAACAAAAACAAGATCAATATTTTTCTTAATTCTTTTTTTCTGATTCTTGGTCAATAATGTTTCAATAAATACAAGTACCAATATCAGATGTGACAATCCTTAACAATGTAATTTTTTGGTTTATTAACTGAATAATGTGAAAATATACTTATTGAAGTATGAGCACAAAAATTACATATTTTTTAATGGTCCACTATGCAGATATGCATGTACAATATGCACAATGTATATTGTTTTCATACCTACATGAACAGAAACAAATGTTCAATCATTAAACTACTGAAATATCTGAAGGGACAGTGGATTTGTTGTTTCGGGGATGTTTTTGCTAAATTCTGATGCCACACTAAAACATCAATGAGACTGGACACAATGCACTGAAATTTTACAGTATAAAATAGTCAGACTGTACAATATTTAGATATTGCTAATATTTTATTATTGTTTCAGAGAGAACAGACATACAGAGGTGATGTCAAAATAATACGAACTGAACATACAAATGTGATGTACACAATAAATGATGACTCTTTTCAAATGCACAATGAGGATGTTCTAAAGATAAGTTCACAATTCTACATGAATTCTGTAGTACACAAATAAACATAACATTCTGAGATTTCGATGACTAAACCTAGTGATGAAACGTTTTTCATCTTAGCTGTGAAATACAAATATCCATTGGAAATAACAGATTGTCCAAGTTCTATTACTTGATTGAGGCTAATATTGCAATTCTGACTAGTAACCTAGAACCAGTGAAACCAATATGCATAAGCACTTGATGCTAGGTAAAAACTAACAATTCTTTAAATCTGCATTGTTCTTTTCTTCCTGTGACAATATATTGTGAATTAGTGATATATGTATGTGTTAGTTGTGACCCAATGACATTATGATTATTGTTAGTGTTCCAAGAGAGGGGTGGGGAACTAAAACAAAAAACAAAACAAAAAACCCTACTTGGGAGATCTATTCATCATTTCACTTCACAGCTAGGCCAAATTGACATAAAGAGAAACCAGGTCAGTTGACATCACTCCAGATTCCATGACACTATGTCAGATCAATAAGACCCAAAAGCTAGATTTGATCAATAGAATTAAAAGCCAGACCAACTGACCTCAAGCCAGATGACTGCATTCAAAAGCTAGATCACTGAACTCAAAAGCTAGGTCACTAGCTTTAAAACCAGATCAGCTGACTCTAAACCAGACAAAATAAATTCAAAAGCCAGATCTCGAAATTAAAACCCCCAGATCACTTGACAAAAAACCCCAGAAACACCAGACTCAAATTTCAGATTACTAGATTAATAGCATTCTGAGAGTACTGCTAAAACAATACATGTCCCCTACTGGGCCCAACAAAGTTTCGTAACTCTTAAGTTCAAGGGCCATAACTCTGTAAAAATAATGAGTAAATTGTCATGAAAGTCAAACCTGATTTGTAACAGAACATGATAAGCTACACACAAACATTCAGCCCAATATCTTAAGGCATTCCAAAAACAAAGTTCTGAAAACAGATGTTCAAAGTTTCTAGGTTCAAGGGCATTAACTCTATCTAAAATGGGTAAATCTGTAAAACTACACTATAAGGTTATAGAATTTCTTTTTCAGCTCAATGTCTTTAGGCATTGCGTAAAAAGGTCTGTAAAACTCTATGTGAGAGAAATGAATAGACAGACAAAAGGATGGAGATGAAACCTAAAGTCCCCTCCTGTTGGACCAGTAGGGGACTAACATGCAATCTAAGATTACTGCTAAAGCAATACATGTACCCCACCAGGCCAAACAAATTTGCATATATGTCTTAAGTTTATGGGCCATATTTTGGTAAAAATGGGTAAAAAACCAAGCAAGTCAAACTTGATTTTTAAATGAACATGATAAAGCTATGCACAAAATTGCAGCTTGTTATTTTAGGCATTGCGAAAACTATATGTGGGACAGACAGACAGACAGACAACCAAGAGATAAAACTTATCCATCCCCTTCAGATGAATAAACCCGATGGGGACTAAAACACCAGGGTCTAATTCACTAAACTTGCACAACTTTGTACAATGCAAACATGATGTGATGTTGCCTAAGAAAGCTTAAAAGAGCTCAGACCCCTGAAATGAAACTAGAGGCTTAATTCACAAAGCTCTCCAAGGCTCTGCTAGACAACAAAACAAGTCTTTTTAGCATTGCACTGCGAGATCGCAAAGTTGCGAGAATTTAGTGAATTAGGTCCCTGATCACTTGTTATCAAATGAAATCATTCAACATATATAGGCTGACCTTTTCCTATCAAGCTACACCGCAGGAGATGAAATTAGACTATTTGGTATCAAGCTAGACCACTTATCAGTAATAACATCTAGACCACTTAATAAGATGCAAAACCACTTAAACATGAACTAGACCACAATGTGAATTTGAAAGGCTGGAGAAGAACAGCGTGTTAATAAATATATACCAAACTATACATTTTGCACCACAGTGCATACCCGTGCATCCAATCGAATTTCATTTAAGTGCATTTGGTGTTATTTAAATGGAATGGTATATTTCAGTAAGTACACATTACAAATAAGGTTTTTTGATTGTCAAACTTACATATTAAATTACAAATACAAAAGAATGTAACAGATGAAACATTTAAAAATCTATGTGGTATTTTTCTCACAATTATATATAGTACAAGATGACATATTTTCGTAACCTTTCACACATATTTTTTAAAACTTAAACACATGGTGTAGTATTATGATCTCTCCATTAATGTTTCTTTCTTAAAACCTAATACGACATACATACATCTATAGCCATTATACCAATGTGATATATATTTTTTTTACAATCGGTCATAATAAAAACAATATTATAACATGATGTGATATATTCCTTACAGGTAATAATGTAATATTTTCTTGACTACACAAGATGATTTACAATATGCCACATATCTTACAACCTACCGGTACATTGTATTTAACAATGTAATACTTGTTTTTACCATCCATTACAACACATTTCTTTACAATAATATGTACATGTATAGATACACTACATTTCAGCTAATGGGATTTGATGTCATAAAGCATCAACTGTCAATATTAATATGATATTTTCTATTATGTCAAGATAATTATTTTCATACCATTTGTTTTATCATCTTCTGGCATTTCATTTTCAAATTTTTAAAATTTTATTTACAGATGCTATTTTAGTTCCAATATACATACATGTATTATCATAAAATGGTGATTTCTTTATCCAAAATTATAACAAGATATATACTGTAGATCCTGAAACTAATGCGTCCCTAAATTAATGCGAGTCATGGTGGTCAGACATTAATGCGACATGAAATTAATGCGAGTGGCCTCCCTTTGAAAAACGTTTTTCATCACAACGTTTTTAAAAATAAATAAATAAAAAATTCTAGTGCAAAAGTAGTGTCTGCAAAATGAATTAATTCTTAATTCAAAATGACACGTGTATTTAGCTATTACTTCCTTTTCCGACATTTCCGGCTATACCATTTTATAACCACTTATTTGATTGGATCACACGATTTCGCCAGTGGCACTAGTGTAACAACACACTCGGGGTCTATGCGGTACATGTAACGGTTATCCTGTTTATTTCGCACCTTTGATAGTACCGATTGAATGAAATCGACAAGGTGACCTAAGACAAAGCAATCATTACACGTGGCTGGCAGCTTGCTGGTCTATTAGACAAGTAGACAATATTGAACCGCTCCAGTTGTGTTTATACTTTTGTTTAGGACGAAATTGACGGGCTCCGTTACCCATAGTCAGTGTAATTAAACTGTCGCACCTACGATGATTTGTGCTCCATTTGAGTTGTGATACATAAACGTACTGGTATTTTAAATGTTGTTTGTTTTGTTTTATTAAATGTATCGGTATTTTAATATTTTATTGTTTTGTTTTAATACAGACAAAACATAGAAATAAATGCGTCATATTATTAATGCAAATAGCATGGCCTCGCATTTTTCGCATTAATATTATGATCGCATTAATTTCAGGATCTACAGTATATAAATTTTTGTTACAATTATAATAATGTGATACTTGTATTACTTTTTGTATTTTCTTTACAAACAATTATAATTATAATTGTTTTTATTCATCCTTTATTATTACAAGATATTTTCTTTACAGCCTATTGTAATAATGAGATGTTTTGTTTACCTTCTTTTATTAAAATGTATGTACTTTTGATATCATGTTTGTAGTAGTTTAATGCTAGGATGAGACAGTCAACTGTCACAATATAGTTGGCAAACTTGACAGTTACGTTGTAATTTCACCAAATCCCGTCTTACAATGGGTGCACTAAGATTAACAGCAACTGGTTATATGATGAGAATAGCTGTAAGAGTGCTCAGAATAGCAACTGGACAGTCGTAGAAGTTGTGAGAGCAGAAAGTTTGCCAACTTTGTCATGGCAGGTGGTAGTCTGACCCTAGCATAATAAATCAAGGTGTGGTAGAATGTCATAAACAGTCGACAGTAAGTTCATTTGAAATATACACAGTCATTCACAACTATTTTTCATCTAAGGTAATAGAAATGACAATGAACTGTCAATTTGTTCCAACACTTTTTCTTTTAATACATTGTATTGACAAACTTGCCGAATTTCCGTCACATTCACTACAAATCCCCTGTGACCGAATTCCCTGATGTGCCTGAATTTTTAAGTCTAAATTTATCAACATGTCTACAGACACGATACGATGACTAGATAAGCAGATGCCTATAGTATTGGGTCAGTGACCACATTAGAACCGACACGTAACACTGACTGAGTTGAAAACTTCTTTGTTTGTCATTTAATCCAATTTTGCCACACAAACCGCTTTCTGAATCCAGCTCTGATGGTTTTAAAGGGCCACTTAAAATTTTACAAATAACTGTTTCGTTCAAAATGTTGCTTGCTCAAGTTGAGTTTTACTCAACCATTTTTTTAATGCACAATTAAATTTAGGAAATAATTTGCATGGTCATAACAGGTTACACAAACTGAAGTAGGTTACCTTTTTTTGTTTATATTAATGTGACCCATCGGTTGCCACACAATTCTTAAATTCTCAGAGACCCATTTAATAACTGTATGTTTGTGTATATTATACGTTTTCATATTTACTGAAATTACAGCTAGTGTGATCAACGCTAAGTACACTTTTATTTATTACTTATGATGTATGATAATCAACAAGATTAATATAATTTGAAAGTCAACAGAATAAAATGAGAATGATTCTTCTTTATAAACTTTAATTTGTATAAAGTTTATA